>JACEEZ010025238.1:1209581-1217081 GCA_016584305.1 Chionoecetes opilio | reverse complement strand
GACAATATTATGTATTGAAAGAGTTTTGTTTTTCTTCCATTGTGTATGCGGGACAACTATAATAATAATAATAATAATAATAATAATAATAATAATAATAATGTTGTCCTCACCCGAAGGCATACAGTACAGGAAAAACAACAATACAATATATAAGAATGAGGGAATGATCTAAAGCATGCAAATAAAAGATAATATATACATGTGGGTAATATATAACTATGATCACAATATTGATAGTTAAATAGTATTATATTTACATTGAAGTCTTAAGATAGTACGTCACTGTTTTTCTTGTTTCGTGCAATCTTGATGGGATGATTTATTTTGGCGGGAAAATGGCGTATATTTTGGCGGGAAAGCGGCGTATATTTTGGCGGGAAAAAGCGTGGTCGTAAATTTCTACGTTGTTTACTTTAGTTGAGACGCGATGACAGGTAATATTTTTCCTTCAGTGATAAATATCTCGATGCTTAACCCTTCAGAAGCTCGTAGATAACTTAACGAGGCTTGAGTGTGAAATAAGTATAATAATAGTTAAGTTATTAGTTAGTATAAAAGTAACAGGAACTACCACGTGTAGGTCTCGCGGCCTCTTGTAGCTTCCTTATTTTCTTATGTTCTTTCTTATGCTCTTATGTTGTGATCATTGCCAAGTCATAATTCATGTATTTATAATCGTCACCTTTTATGTCAATCAATAATTAAATACTAAACGGGCTTTTTACATTAATTTTCCTGCTTTTTACATTAATTTTCCTGCTTTTTACATTAATTTTCCTGCTTTTTACATTAATTTTCCTGCTTTTTACATTAATTTTCCTGCTTTTTACATTAATTTTCCTGCTTTTTACATTAATTTTCCTGCTTTTTACATTAATTTTCCTGCTTTTTACATTAATTTTCCTGCTTTTTACATTAATTATCCTGTTTTTTACATTAATTTTCCTGCTTTTTACATTAATTATCCTGCTTTTTACATTAATTATCCTGCTTTTTACATTAATTTTCCTGCTTTTTATATTAATTTTCCTGCTTTTTACATTAATTTTCCTGCTTTTTACATTAATTTTCCTGCTTTTTACATTAATTTTCCTGCTTTTTACATTAATTTTCCTGCTTTTTACATTAATTTTCCTGCTTTTTACATTAATTATCCTGCTTTTTACATTAATTTTCCTGCTTTTTACATTAATTTTCCTGCTTTTTATATTAATTTTCCTGCTTTTTACATTAATTTTCCTGCTTTATACATTAATATTCCCGCTTTTTACATTAATTTTCCTGCTTTTTACATTAATTTTCCTGCTTTTTACATTAATTTTCCTGCTTTTTACATTAATTTTCCTGCTTTTTACATTAATTTTCCTGCTTTTTACATAAATTATCCTGCTTTAGAACAGTCCTCCAAAAGATCAAAAACATAAGAACATAAGAAAATTAGAAAATAAGGAAGCTACAAGAGGCCGCGAGACCTACACGTGGTAGTTCCTGTCTTCCCGTCTGAACCAATAATAACAAATAACCTACAAAGGGTTCACACTCCTACCCACCCCGTGTCTGACCTATCGTGACCCCCACTTCATCGTGACCCGTTTGACCTATCCTGACCCCACCCCCCCATACCCGCCCTCACCACTACCACCACCGCCCACATAGAAAAAGGTGTGAAAATAGTGTGCATGGGCGGTGGCTGTATACCGGTGCTACGGATGGGTGTGTGTGATACTTTGCACCCCCCCCCCCCCCTCCTCTCTCTCTCTCTCTCTCTCTCTCTCTCTCTCTCTCTCTCTCTCTCTCTCTCTCTCTCTCTCTCTCTCTCTCTCTCTCTCTCTCTCTCTCTCTCTCTCTCTCTCTCTCTCTCCCCTCCCATTCTAGCCTGACGTGCAATATACATACACCCCGTTATTAATCATATACTTTGTTCATGTCTATATGCAGGGTTAGCATGTGTGTGTTTTAACTATTTTTCAAGGAATCGCCCATAAAAAGTAGTGTCTATGAATATTTGGTACTTCCGTTACTTATAGACGTGGTGAATAATATGGCTCCAGGCGTGAGTCTATGTAGTAGTCAATGCATGTATGTTTGCCTGTTGTCTTCTTTTTTTTAACGAGGCGAAAATTCCATTCTATCTTAGGTCTCATGCTTAAAATGATGCCTCTGTTTACCTGATACTATGGTTAACTATGATGAAATACAACTGAAATGTAGAAGAAGCGTAGTATTCCCTTCTCCTGGCATCAAATATCAGTCAGTAAGCAGCAAGGGGTCACGATTTTTCACCTCGTAAAAAAACAGAGTATAATGTAAACATGGGTAGGAATGAAAGGCATTTATATTTCATCGTTCATTCATTACTTAGACAAGCTGCGTGGCCTCGTAACCTCTGTTAAGGCCACTCAAGCAAGCAGTTTGGTATAAAAATTAAGAAAACTTGACTTGCTTTTCGTTCAACTTGCTTTTCCCGCCTCCACAATACGCTATTTCAGTGTCTCAGAGGATGCCAGTAAAGTTGTCTTTTACTGACAAGCGTTGAGCCTTTAATTTTACCCATGTAATTGTGGGCTTCTTTTAAACCTCACAAAAATAGGTGTATAGTTTTTTTTTTCTCTCTCTCTCTCTCTCTCTCTCTCTCTTCTCTCTCCTCTCTCTCTCTCTCTCTCTCTCTCTCTCTCTCTCCTCTCTCTAGCTCTCTCTCTCTCTCTCTCCTCTCTCTCTCTCTTCTCTATCTCTCTTCTACTCTCGCTTCATCTGCTCTCTCTCTCTCTCTCTCTCTCTCTCTCTCTCTCTCTCTCTCTCTCTCTCTCTCTCTCTCTCTCTCTCTCTCTCTCTCTCTCTCGTAATGAAGTGCTACGCTGCCTCATGGAAGCTGCTGGAGCCACTTAATCTCGTGAAGACTTGTGGGAGGGAAGTACAAGAGTGGACACGAGAGGGAGGCAAGGGAGCGGAGGACTAGTGAAGCTTATATTAATGTATACTTGTGAGTGAAAGGCTGTGAGGCGTGAGAGGCAGTAAGGCGAAGGGAGAGCACAGCAGGGAGAGGCAGGCAAGGGTCGGGACAGGTGGGAGGAGAGACAACCAGGGCAGCACTATTACCAGAGTGGTTGTTTGCAGCGCCTTTCCTCCGCCTCCAAGTTTCCGTTCAGTACTGCACTTGTGTCTGTCTACAGATTGACCTTCACCCATCAGCCCGTGTACATTTTGATCAGAAATCCTGAAATCCTGGTACACTGAAGAGGTCATAATAGGGCTCAGCAGTGTAGTCATCAGACAACTGACTCCAGAGTCGTGGTCAGCGTGACGCAAAGCCTCCATGCACCAATAGTCGTGACAATATGAGAGGCAAAAATTTTCACCAACAAATCAAGCCCTTGTAAAATTTGCAATATTTTTTGAAAAATAGATTTGCTTGACAATTAGTTACTAGCAGTTTTCGGGCATGCTGAACACGAATCTGGAGTCAGTTTTCAGTTACAAGGATTAGAAGTACCCTTGTCCCTAAGTGACTTAGACAAAAAAGATCATAGAAAAAGAGCAGGCAGCGGCCTTTCTGATGAGCTATAGTAAAATAATTTTGGTATGCTAGTAATTGAGAAAATAATATTTCTCAGTTTTTTGTACAAAACCTCAGTTATCTCTAAGGCTGCAGTAGTTGCCAGCGAGGGTTCGAATCCCATCTGACATTATTTTCCTATCCACCACCACGCCCCCGACCCGCCACCACGGCCTGAGATAGAAGTTCATAACAACATAAGAACATAGGGAAGCTACAAGAGGCCGCGAGACCTCAAGAGGGTTAAAGGTCTCTCCACAACCAAGATTCTGCCCCGCTTGTCTCGCTAACTGATGACCGATGAGTTATTCCTCGAGATGTCGCCAATTATCCAGTCAGCTGTTAGACGACGGCAGCTCAGTCGTAGCAGGAAGAAAGAGAGAGAGAAGGAAAGATAAAGATAAAATTTGAAATAGAGAGAGAGAGAGAGAGAAGGAAGGAAAATTGAGAGGAGAGAGTTTAGAATAAAAAGGAGGAGAGGAGAGAGAGAGAGAGAGAGAGAGAGAGAGGAGAGAGAGAGAGAGAGAGAGAGAGAGCAGGTTTATGAAAATATTTAGAGAGAGAGAGAGAGAGAGAGAGAGAGAGAGAGAGAGAGAGAGAGAGAGAGAGAGAGAGAGAGAGAGAGAGAGAGAGCATGAACATTTACTGCCTTGATAACTATACTTTTCAACCGATCTGTATATGCTTAACTGTTTGAATAAAAATAAAAATAGGTGTGTGTGTGGTGTGTGGTGTGTGTGTGTGTGTGTGTGCGTGTGTGTGTGTTCCCTCCAAGCATAAGCCCGCAGCCTCTCACCACTAAACACGACCTCCGATTATCAGGCAATTACCGTCACCTTCGCCGGCGAGTTACATGAGTTGCGTTAAGGGGGTGTTAAGGCTTGTCTAAGGCTCGTCTAAGGCCCCGCGATAAGGCAGCGTATAGAGCAGGTAATGGAGTCAATGATGTGATAAGGCGGGATTCCTGGAGCGATAAGGCTGCTGGGCTGACATTCCACTGCTGATAAGACGAAGGCGCGCCGAGAGAGAGAGAGAGAGAGAATAAAAAAAAGATATATAAAATTAAAACCAGCCAGATAAGGATATAAGAGAGAGAGAGAGGAGAGAGAGAGAGAGAGAGAGAGAGAGAGAGAGAGAAAAAAAAAAAAAGTAAGAAAGAAGGAATAGTATAAAACGAAGAAGGGAAAGAAAGAAGTGATAGAGAGACAGGAGTGTAGCACGTGTGTGTGTGTGTGTGTGTGTGTGTGTGTGTGTGTGTGTGTGTGTGTGTGTGTGTTATCTCCTTTTAACAAATTAGTTAAAGAAAACTGATTTAATTTTATTTCTTCAACATTTTCCCTCAAGCTGAACCCTTTCATATCCTCTTGCTTTGTCTTTCCCTTCCCTTCCCCTCCCTTCCCATCCCCTCCTCCCTTCCCCTCCTCTTCTCTTCCCTTCCCTTCCCTTCCCTTCCCTTCCCTTCCCTTCCCTTCCCTTCCCTTCCCTTTCCTTCCCTTCCCTTCCCTTCCCTTCTCTTCCCTTCCCTTCCCTTCCTTTCCCTTCCCTTCCCTTCCCTTCCCTTCTCCTTCCCTTCCCATCCATTCCCATCCCATCCCTTCCCTTTCCCTCCCCTCCCCTCCCCTTCCATTCCCTTCCCTTCCCTTCCCTTCCCATCCCTCCCTTCTCCTTCCCTTCCCTTCCCATCCCATCCCATCCCATCCCATCCTCCATCCCTTCCCTGCCCTTCTCCTTCCCCTTCCCTTCCCTTCCCCTCCCCTCCCCGCAGCGAGCAAGGGCCCAGGAACCACTTCTCTTGTTCTTTCTTGGGTCAGAACGAGTGTTTAGTAGTCTGAGCACGAATCTCTTCACGCGGCTCACATTTCCCTTGAGTCGGCCGTTTTTTTATCCGTCTTCTGCCTTCACCTTTAACTGTGCTTTCCTTATTTTTAAATCTCAACTCTCCCAGCCATGATTTCCTTTCTCCCTCCTTCTGTCGTCAATATTAAAGTCAGCTCTTGGCAATGGCGGGCTCGGCTACACATCGTGACATAAGAACATAAGAAAATAAGGAAGTTACAAGAAGCCGCGAGACCTACACGTGGTAGTTCCTGTAAACAGTTCTCTCTTCATGTGTTATCATTGTCTCTGGCGGTGTCACTTGCAGGTGGTCCTTGTCATCCCTTTTAGACGGATGACTGAAATTTGAAACACACACACACACACACACACACACACACACACACACACACACACACACACACACACACACACACACACACACACACACTGGCCTTGGGGTGGGCGGGCAGCAAGCAGCCTTGACGCCCGTGTGTGTGAGGGGAGGGAGGGAGGGGAAGGTTGTAGAAGACTTACGAGCCCGACCCTTGACACCCTGACGTCACCCCGAGGGGAAGGGAGGGAAGGATGAGTTGCCTGTCCGAGGGGAAGGAAGGAAGGATGAGTCGCCTAGCCGCGGGGAAGGATGAGTCGCCTAGCCGCGGGGAAGGATGAGTCGCCTAGCCGCGGGAAAGGATGAGTCGCCTAGCCGCGGGGAAGGATGAGTCGCCTAGCCGCGGGGAAGGATGAATCGCCTAGCCGCGGGGAAGGATGAATCGCCTAGCTGCGGGGAAGGATGAATCGCCTAGCCGCGGGGAAGGATGAATCGCCTAGCCGCGGGGAAGGATGAGTCGCCTAGCCGCGGGGAAGGATGAGTCGCCTAGCCGCGGGGAAGGATGAATCGCCTAGCCGCGGGGAAGGATGAATCGCCTAGCCGCGGGGAAGGATGAATCGCCTAGCCGCGGGGAAGAATGAATCGCCTAGCCGCGGGGAAGGATGAGTCGCCTAGCCGCGGGGAAGGATGAGTCGCCTAGCCGCGGGGAAGGATGAGTCGCCTAGCCGAGGGGAAGGATGAGTCGCCTAGCCGCGGGGAAAGATGAGTCGCCTAACCGAGGGGAAGCATGAGTCGCCTAACCGAGGGGAAGGATGAGTCGCCTAGCAGAGGGGAAGGATGAGTCGCCTAGCCGAAGGGAAGGATGAGTCGCCTAGCCGAGGGGAAGGATGAGTCGCCTAGCCGAGGGGAAGGATGAGTCGCCTAGCCGAGGGGAAGGATGAGTCGCCTAGCCGAGGGGAAGGATGAGTCGCCTAGCCGAGGGGAAGGATGAGTCGCCTAGCCGAGGGGAAGGATGAGTCGCCTAGCCGAAGGGAAGGATGAGTCGCCTAGCCGAGGGGAAGGATGAGTCGCCTAGCCGAGGGGAAGGATGAGTCGCCTAGCCGAGGGGAAGCATGAGTCGCCTAGCCGAGGGGAAGGATGAGTCGCCTAGCAGAGGGGAAGGATGAGTCGCCAAGCCGGGGGGAAGGATGAGTCGCCTAGCGAGGGGAAGGATGAGTCGCCTAGCCGAGGGGAAGCATGAGTCGCCTAGCCGAGGGGAAGCATGAGTCGCCTAGCCGAGGGGAAGCATGAGTCGCCTAGCCGAAGGGAAGGATGAGTCGCCTAGCCGAAGGGAAGGATGAGTCGCCAAGCCGAGGGGAAGGATGAGTCGCCTAGCCGAGGGGAAGCATGAGTCGCGGAGGCAAGCTGGGACACAGATTGGTGGACGTAATTTTCTATATAAAAATGACGGCTATTTTTAGCGATGAGAGGATGCTGAGGTTTTTTAATATTTTATTATTACTACTATTTTCTGACATTTATCTTTTTTCGCCTTCGCCTTCGCCGCCGCTGCTGACAATGATAATGCTGATAATCGCTGATGATGATAATGCTGATAGAAAACCGCCCTTCTTTTGCCCTGACGTCTTAAGAAGAAGTCACGGATTCAAGCTGGAAAAACGTAGATTTAAAAAGGAAATAGGGGTAAACTGGTTCACAAATAGGGTGGTGAATGACTGGATTGGACTCAGTCGTCAGGTAGTTAGTGCGGAGTCATTTGGGAGCTTTAAAAGGAGGCTGGACAATGTCATGGATG
>JACEEZ010025238.1:1199581-1204581 GCA_016584305.1 Chionoecetes opilio | reverse complement strand
AGTGGCTCGAGGGGGAGTTCCTGATTTCCTTTAATGGTCGTAGAATGGTCGTAGAATGTCTGTATAAGGTCGTAGAATGTCTTGGAAGCTTTGCAATTAACCCTTTGAGACCCAGAGCGTAATTTCCATTGTAATTTGGGTACCATTAGACATTTTGTAGTGAATATAAGCAATATTTTATAGATATGACATGTTTTGTATCCTTGTCCACTAACTAATTTGGTTATTAAGTTACTTTCCGGTAATTTTATGGCTGACAAAAGATGGGGGTTTTTTATAGCCAAGGAAAGATCTGGGCGTGAAGGGCTTAAGATACTGTTTTATATAACGCTTGTCTGGTTCACTCCATTGAGCTTCATATTATTTTCTCGTGTCTATTAATTGGTATTGTGTTTCTTCTTAAGGTTTGTGATGGTCGTGTCGAGAACCAAAAATTGATTACATCTCACGTTATATATTAATTGTGATCTGTTGTTAGAATGTTTTATTTATTGCAGTGGAAGATACGTTGCTGTTTGTGGGGGTTGTTAAATGTCACTTTTAATAAACACAAGTGATGACTGTGTGTGTGTGTGTGCGTGTGTGTGTGTGTGTGTGTGTGTGTGGTGTGTGTGTGTGTGTGTGTGTGTGTGTGTGTGTGTTGTGTGTGTGTGTGTGTGTGTGTGTGTGTGTGTGTGTGTGTGTGGTGTGTGTGTGTGTGACTCATATACGCTCTTGCCGAAGCAAAAGACAGCAAGCCTGGCGGTCCTCACATCCTGACAGCTGCGTCAACTATGCCGCCATGAAGGCACAGCGCTGTTCCTGCCTCCTTAATAACGCAGCACTTATCTCGCCTGGAGCCTATATGCGTCTGTTAGCCTCAGGACGCCAGCCTTTACATAGATAGTAAGGGGCGATCTGATAGTAGTTTTTAAGTGGATAAAGAGAATAAGGGAGGTGTAGGAAAAGTTCTTACGGGTATTAACCAGGGTAGAACAAGAAGTCACGGATTCAAGCTGGAAAAACGTAGATTTAATAAAGAAATAGGGAAAAACTGGTTCACAAATAGGGTGGTGAATGATTGGAATGGACTCAGTAGACAGGTAGTTAGTGCGGAGTCATTAGGGAGCTTTAAAAGGAAGCTGGATAATTTCATGGATGGGGATGAAAGGTGGATGTAGGTAGTGTTAAGTAACAGGAACTACCACGTGTAGGTCTCACGGCCTCTTGTAGCTTCCTTATGTTCTTATGTTCTTAAGTAAAAGGAACTACTACGTGTAGGTCTCCCAGCCTCTTGTAGCTTCCTTATGTTGTTATGTTCTTATGTTCTTAAGTAACAGGAACTACCACGTGTAGGTCTCACAGCCTCTTGTAGCTTCCTGAGGTTGTTATGTTCTTATGTTCTTAAGTAACAGGAACTACCACGTGTAGGTCTCCCAGCCTCTTGTAGCTTCCTTATGTTGTTATGTTCTTATGTTCTTAAGTAACAGGAACTACCACGTTTAGGTCTCACAGCCTCTTGTAGCTTCTATGTGTATCTCTTATGTTCTTAGTAAAGGCAACTACCACGTGGGAGGTCTCACAGCTCTGTAGCTCTTATGTTGTTATGTTCTTATGTTCTAAGTAACAGGAACTACACGTGTGGTTCCAGCTCTTGTGTTCTTATGTTGTTATGTTCTTATGTTCTTAGTAACGGAACTACCACGTTTATCTCACAGCTCTTGTATTCCTTATGTTTTATGTTCTTATGTTCTTAAGTAACAGGAACTACCACGTGTAGGTCTCACAGCCTCTTGTAGCTTCCTGAGGTTGTTATGTAATGGTGTTTTGGTGTTGGTGCGTTGCCGCGGGATGCGTGCGGGAGGAGGGAAGGGGGCGTCACCTATAGGCCATCGGGTATCTCTAGGTTGAAGGGCATCATAATATCGGAGAGGTAACACGAAGCTCTTGAGTTTGCTACGCTAATATCGGTCTGTGTGTGTGTGTGTGTGTGTGTGTGTGTGTGTGTGTGTGTGTGTGTGTGTGTGTGTGTGTGCTTAAGATAACTGCTTTCAAATTGGTCTTTAAATATCCCATGAAGTCATTCACCCTCGCTTGCGTCTGAGGATGATTCACTGTGTGTGTGTGTGCGTGTGTGTGTTTGTGTGTATGTGTGTGTGTAAAACAAGCTTTTACTCTTATGAAACCACCCAAGCAATTGTTGGTGTGTAACTCATATGAAGTACTTACACACACACACACACACACACACACACACACACACACACACACACACACACACACACACACACACACACACACACACACACACACACATACACATACACACATACACACACACATCACATCTAGATGAATACACACACACAATCATTCTCCTATTTCTACATGTAATTGAAAAAGAGAGAGAGAGAGAGAGAGAGAGAGAGAGAGAGAGAGAGAGAGAGAGAGAGAGAGAGAGAGAGAGAGCATAAAGTGAAATCCATGGTATGCTATAGTTGTTGTTGTTGTTGTTGTTGTGTTTTACATTGAAGCCTATATAGGTCGTCAAAGAATGGTCGTATACAGTGAGGTGAGGTGAGGTTGGAGGCCCGTGTGTCAGGGCTGGAGGCTTGAAGGCGGGAGTGACGGGCGACTTGGACACGGAACATTTCACTTTACATCCCAATCCAGCGATGAAAGTGACAGCTGAATAGAGAAGGAATTTCTTTTTCATGGGTTTTCGTCTCCAATCATTTTTCCTCCTTTTACGGGACGCGACCGTGTCACCATAGCCTTGATTTTCCGCGACGGCCGAGAACTGGCGTGAAAAGGGCGAGAACTGGCGTGAAAAGGCTAGAACTGGCGTGAAAAGGCTAGAACTGGCGTGAAAAGGGCGGCGATGGGTGAATGGGCAGCTTAGGTTGTGTCGGAGAAACGCCACTATAATAATCTGGCTTTTTTTTTTTTATTCTGTGTATTCTGTGAGGCGTGTAAGGTTTGTCTGGGGCGATGGAGGTGATGTTAATGGCAAAAGTATATCTATATATTTATGGTTACACAAGGAGACATAAGAACATAAGAAAATAAGGAAGCTACAAGAGGCCGCGAGACCAAAACGTGGTATACATTTCTATAATAGTTTCTGTAAATACGCAGAAATACGCACGATTATATTCCTCTACAGAAATACGCAGACATACGCATGATTATATTCCTCTACAGGCCTTCTTAGCGTCTTTCTGAAATCATTCCTGTATATCTGTGCATGGCTTTCCGTTCACCTTTTTATCATTGTTTTACCTATTCTCCCACATTGGTCTTGTGCGGGTTGTGTTTATCAGTGTTCCTGTCGCTGTGCTCCCTCCTCCCCTCGCCTCCCGCCCTCCCTGTAGTATATCTGTGTAGTATATCTCCGGCCTCCCAACGCTCCCACACAAGGGTCTCGCGTTCTCTAAATGACGTAAGGCGCATTGTATCCTGCCGCAGATAATACCTTGGTTACCGCTCTGTGATGAAGAGCTGCTTTGTCTTAACGCCCTGGAAGCTGCTCCCGCTACCTTGGCCGCGCACAGGCAAGACGCCCTTAGGTATACACTGTAGTAGAAGTATACGGGTTCCCTTTTGATCGCTTCACCGCCTCGTAACGTTAAGGCAAATCGCGACAAAAGACAATTCTAGGGTGTTTTTTTCACTCGGTTTGAATTAAATCACACAGCGACTGAGGTTCGAACGCAGGGAAGGTGATGGTAGTGTGAGGCGTCAACCACTTAGCCATTGGACACGACCCCGCGAGGACGATATCGATTAGGGAGTCAATCATCGTCATTAGTGAGTCTTGCCTTGAAACTGGCTGTATGCGACGCCAAGCTCAGGACTTTGCGACGACCCTGCGCTGGTTGTGTCAGGGCAGAAGGGGAAGGAAATGATGCGTATGTAAAAACAAGGCTCTAGAGATCGTCAGCAAAACAGTGTCCCCCTCCCCCTCCCTGTCGCACTTCCCTTCGCTGTCTTGGTCTTGATACATTATAACTTTACGTGCAGGAATTATAAAGTTGCACATGTTGGATACGGATGTTCCCTTGTGTCAGGGTGGGTGAGGGTGTTGCTAAAGAGAGAAAGAACATAAGAAAATAAGGAAGCTACTAGACTACTAGAGGCTGCGAGACCTACACGTGGTAGTTCCTGTTACTTAACACTACCTACATCCACCTTTCATCCCCATCCATGAAATTATCCAGCCTCCTTTTAAAGCTCCCTAATGACTCCACACTAACTACACCGTGACAGAGTCCATTCTAATAGTTCTAAGTCAATGTTCTAAAAGTAAAGGAGAGTTAGTGACAGCGAGGACGAGAGGCATCATAACAACACTGGGTGGTGACGGGCTGTGTTACGTCATGCGATCTACATACTATAATTATAAGCATTGGTAGGAAGAAAAATATCCGTCTATATATACTCGCATTCCTTCTCCATTCATCTTTGCCGCCACTTCCTCCTTTCTTCCCTACCTCCACATCCTCCCTATTACCATTCCTTGACTTTTTCCTGTACCATTCTAACCTAACCCATATATATGACTCACTGTATCCATAAGAACATAAGCAAATAAGGAAGCTACAAGAGGCCGCGAGATCTACACGTGGTAGTTCCTGTTACCTAACTTAACACTACCTACATCCTAAACAACACTAGTCGCCACTGCAATAATGTCGCCAGACGCCATAAATTACGAATGTTAGCATCACTACAGACTTGTATTTGTCACTAAAGAGGCATGCATAGTAGTTTATATTATGTACCTGTCTTCAGTGGCACATACAAGTCTGTAGTGATGCTAAGACTCCTAATATATGAAGCCTGGCGACATAAGTGCAGTGGCGACTATAGTGTTGTTGACGGTACATAAGTGTCGCCTGGTTGCCGGCTTTCCTAGTACACTTGTCATACAGAGCGATTCTTGGAAGGCTGAGGAAAGTTTTTGATTGCCAGATTCGCTTCAGAGAAAAAAAGAATTTATTTACTCATACAAGGGCAGC
>JACEEZ010025238.1:1194581-1197081 GCA_016584305.1 Chionoecetes opilio | reverse complement strand
ATTCACCACCCTATTTGTGAACCAGTTTTTCCCTATTTCCTTTTTAAATCTACGCTTTTCCAGCTTGAATCCGTTACTTCTTGTTCTACCCTGGTTAAAAGCCGTAAGAACTTTTCCTACCTCTCCTTTATTAAATCCCTTTATCCACTTAAAAACTTCTATCAGATAGCCCCTTACTCTGCGTCTCTCGAGTGAGTGTAATTTTAATAACTTCAATCTCTTCTCATAACTAAAGTTACGCATCCCTTGTATCATTTTGGTCATCCTTCTCTGCACTTTTTCTAACAACACTATATCCATCCTGTAATATGGAGACCAAAACTGAACTGCATAGTCTAGGTGAGGCCTGACTAGAGCCAGATAAAGCTTTAGAATAACTTCCACACTTCTACTTTTAACACTTCTGGAAATGAATCCTAATACTCTATTAGCTCTATTTCTGGCCTCAATACATTGTTTCCTAGGTCGGAGGTCTGGGCTCACCCTCACTCCAAGATCTTTTTCACCTTCTGATCTTTTCAGCGATACATTGCTTATGGTGTATCTATTACCAGGGTTTTTTCTACCAACATTCATAACGCTACATTTATCAATATTAAATTCCATCTGCCATCTGACTGCCCACTCGTTAAGTTTATCTGAGTCTCCCTGCAATATGTTTACGTCAGACTGTGATCCAATAATCCTACCTAACTTAGTATCATCAGCAAACTTGCTGATATCACTGCTAATCCCACTATCCAAGTCGTTGATGTAAATCAAAAATAGTAATGGGCCCAAAACAGACCCTTGTGGAACTCCACTTGTCACCAGTCCCCATTCAGATTTGGAACCATTAATTGTAACCCTTTGTTGCCTATTACTTAGCCAAGCTCTGATCCAATGAAGAACCTTCCCATCTATACCATGAGCCCTAACCTTATTTAAGAGTCGCTCGTGTGGTACTTTGTCAAATGCCTTAAAGTCCAAATGCCTTAAAGCCTTAAAGTCCAGATGTATTATATCATAATCCTTATCATTATCTGCCGGCTCATAAACTTTCCTATAAAAACTCAATAAATTGGTGAGACATGACCTGCCCTTGGTGAATCCATGTTGTGAATCATTGATCAAACTATGTTTATCTAAGTGCTCTCTAAGGTATTTTGCAATAATAGATTCCAATAATTTACCCACCACTGATGTTAGACTTACGGGTCGATAATTTGACTTTAGTCGTCTGTCTCCCTTCTTAAATATAGGAACAACATTTCCTTTCCTCCACAATAATGGCACATCGCCTATCTCAACCGATTTCCTAAAAATGTGCACTAACGACTCACTAACAACCTCCTTGCATTCCTTTAATACCCTGGGATACACTTCATCTGGTCCTGGCGATTTAAATGTTTTCATTTTTTCTATACCCTCCTCCACCATTTCCCTAATCTTTGAGTTTCTCCTCATCGCTTCCTTTGAACATCTGTTCACTATCAGCTATCGTCTGTGTATCCTCCTCCGTAAAAACACTTAAGAAATAATCATTTAGACTCCTACACATATCCTCATCCGTATTTAAGACCTCACCCTGTCCTGACCTTAACTGCCCAACTAATTCCCTTGTCTTTGTTTTATAAACCTGATAGAACCCCTTTGGGTCCCCTTTCGCCTGTTCTGCTACTTTAATCTCATAATTGTTCTTAGCAACTCGAGTTAATTTCTTCACTGTCCTCGCCATCACGTTATACTGTTCTTTGTTTACCAATCCTGCCTTGAACCTTAAATAAATGTTTCTTTTTACTCCAATGTTGTGTTTTAACTTGGTGGTCACCTTATTTCCCTATAAGGAATATTTCTATAATACACAGGAATAACAGATATCAGGAGACCTATTGGTTTATAACGAGGGTATCTGCTGAACTAGATATTACTTACTATCAAACTACATGTAAGAGGACAGTTGGAAAATGATACCATGTCCCTAAAGAAGATAGGGACATGGACGTTTCGCAGTGAAGAATGAGAGGATATGAAGTATGCTAGTTAACTGATGCTACCACTAACACTAATCGATCCGGGGGACGTTATGATAGAATTCACAGGGTATGAAGCTGTCTAGAACATAAGAACATTAGAAAATAAGGAAGCTACAAGAGGCCGCGAGACCTACACGTGGTAGTTCCTGTCTAGAACATAAGAACATTAGAAAATAAGGAAGCTACAAGAGGCCGCGAGACCTACACGTGGTAGTTCCTGTCTAGAATATAAGAACATAAGAAAATAAGGAAGCTACAAGAGGCCGCGAGACCTACACGTGGTAGTTCCTGTCTAGAATATAAGAACATAAGAAAATAAGGAAGCTACAAGAGGCCGCGAGACCTACACGTGGTAGTTCCTGTCTAGCCAAGGCCATACTCACTCCCTATGTCCTTTCATGTGTTATTCTTAGCACAGTCCATGACACTAATGCTACAACTCTACCAATAAACTTCCGACGCTCTGTGTAAACCTGCCTCAACAA
>JACEEZ010025238.1:1184581-1192081 GCA_016584305.1 Chionoecetes opilio | reverse complement strand
CACACACACACACACACACACACACACACACACACACACACACCAAACACACACCACACCCACGCACGCACGCACGCACGCACACATTCTTTGGGTGAGGAAAAGACTGAAAATAGACAGATAAAGGAGCTGTGTATGAGAGAGAGAGAGAGAGAGAGAGAGAGAGAGAGAGAGAGAGAGAGAGTAACTGTCATGTTTCCATTGAATTACACTCGCAATAACTTCTCACAACTGCAGTTTTTATGTATTTTCCCAGCGCTATATATCAGATCCGCGTCAGGCAGGTGTTGGAGGCAAGATGTAGAGAGGGCAGTGTGGCCTTAACGTCCCCGCGAGGCTAACTTTGTGCCATTATGTGTGTCTCGGAGGGAACATTTGTGAAGCTCCTCGTAAAGTGAAACAGAGAGAAAGATATAAGAGAGAGAGAGAGAGAGAGAGAGAGAGAGAGAGAGAGAGAGGAGAGGAGAGAGAGAGAAGAGAGAGAGGAAGAGAGAGAGAGAGAGAGAGAGTCAGTGTCCTACAACAACACAGAAGTTACTGCGACAAAGACGAGAGAGAGAGAGAAGTCCTACAACAACACAAGTTACAGCGACGAGAAGGAGAGAGAGAGAGAGAGAGAGAGAGAAGAGAGAGAGGAGAGAGAGAGAGAGAGAGAGAGAGAGAGAGAGAGGAGAGAGAGAGAGAGAGAATGAATAAAAAAGGAGTCCGCCACACCTTCCCTAGCCTTGGAGATGGCTAGGTGTCCTATATCGGGCGTGGGCGGGGCTGGTTCACGCCCGCGCCAGGTGTCAGGACGCCCGCACGCCCACCGTCCCGCCAGGTGCATGCTAGGAGTCATACTAGCACGGGGCGTAGAAGTAGTAGTTGTAGTAGTAGTAGTAGTAGCAGTAGCAGTAGTAGTGCTCTAGTAGTAGTAGTAGTAGTTTATTGACAAAAAAAATCATGCTATGGGATGTCTAAACAAACCTTGGCTCCGATTATTTCTTTATGATGAATGGTGTTTGGGAAGGAGCGGAGGCAGCGAGCCACAGCCGGCCTGAATGTGACCCTGTTTATCTGTATAACTATTTTTAACATCGATTTAAAAAAGAAATAGGGAAAAACGTTCACAAATAGGGTGGTAAATGATTGGCATGGACTCAGTCGTCAGGTGGTCAGTGCGGAGTCATTAGGGAGCTTTAAAAGGAGGCTGGATAAATTAATGGATGGGGATGAAAGGTGGATGTAGGTAGTTTTAAGTAACAGGAACTACCACGTGTAGGTCTCGCGGCCTCTTGTAGCTCCTTTATTTTCTCATGTTCGTATGAACTTCTCTCTCAGGCCGTGGTGGCGGGTCAGGGGCGTGGTGGTGGATAGGAAATATATTGTCAGGTGGGATTCGAACCCCCGCCCTTACAGTCTACCCGAGGAGTTGGTTTATGGTTCACTGTTCTCTATCAAGCGAGGCGTGTGCAGGGGAAAGTTAAGAGTCAGTTTGTTGCGTGATCGAGGAAATCAGTGAGGAAAGGCAGCACGTTGGAGCAAAGTTAATACGGACAGTCCTTTGACATTGCATCATTTACATCTATACTGGTAGAGAATTAGCATATAAAAGAATCCTTGATGTTATATACTGGTAGAGAATTAGCATATAAAAGTATCCTTGTTGGTCGACTGCAGTTATCATTTTAAGAGGCGGGCAGGACCACGGCCTTCTATATACATGTATATAGAAGGCCGTGGCAGGACACACTATAGTCTATTCACTTAAGCTGGATTCTTGGGAGCTGCTCGCTGCAAACTGATGGAGTTACCGGGGTTTGTGACCTGCTCTCCGGGGTGGTGGCTTCGGCCAACACAAAGCACTAAGGATGAATGATAAAAATGTTGATATGGAGACGGGGTCACACGAGCATTGCTCTGGCCCTATAAAATACAACTAGATGAATACACACACACACACACACACACACACACACACACACACACACACACACACACACACACACACACACACACACACACACACACACACACACACACACACAGTCACTCACGTCATCAGTAAACGAGTGTGCCACCTTAATAGGAACATGGAAGTATATTTAGAAGACAATATAATCTGCCCTTGAACTTGAGGCGCTGACTTCAAGTGTAAGGCGACCCTCGCATGGTGGTGTGTGTAAGTGTTCGCTCCTTAACGACCGCCTGCTTATTAACACAGCTCTTTACCGGGATGTCGGTCGGGGTGTAGTCGTGGGTGTCTGTCGGGGTGTAGTCGTGGGTATCTATTGGGGTGTAGTCGTGGGTGTCTGTTGGGGTGTAGTCGTGGGTGTCTGTTGGGGTGTAGTCGTGGGTGCCTGTCGGGGTGTAGTCGTGGGTGTCTGTCGGGGTGTAGTCGTGGGTGCCTGTCGGGGTGTAGTCGTGGGTGTCTGTCGGGGTGTAGTCGTGGGTATCTGTTGGGGTGTAGTCGTGGGTGTCTGTCGGGGTGTAGTCGTGGGTGTCTGTCGGGGTGTAGTCGTGGGTGTCTGTTGGGGTGTAGTCGTGGGTGTCTGTCGGGGTGTAGTCGTGGGTGTCTGTCGGTGTGTAGTCGTGGGTGTCTGTCGGGGTGTAGTCGTGGGTGTCTGTTGGGGTGTAGTCGTGGGTGCCTGTCGGGGTGTAGTCGTGGGTGTCTGTTGGGGTGTAGTCGTGGGTGTCTGTCGGGGTGTAGTCGTGGGTGTCTGTCGGTGGTAGTCGTGGGTGTCTGTCGGGGTGTAGTCGTGGGTGTCTGTCGGGGTGTAGTCGTGGGTGTCTGTCGGGGTGTAGTCGTGGGTGCCTGTCGGGTGTAGTCGTGGGTGTCTGTCGGGGTGTAGTCGTGGGTATCTGTTGGGGTGTAGTCGTGGGTGTCTGTCGGGGTGTAGTCGTGGGTGCCTGTCGGGGTGTAGTCGTGGGTGTCTGTCGGTGTGTAGTCGTGGGTGTCTGTCGGGGTGTAGTCGTGGGTGTCTGTTGGGGTGTAGTCGTGGGTGTCTGTCGGGTGTAGTCGTGGGTGTCTGTTGGGGTGTAGTCGTGGGTGTCTGTCGGGGTGTAGTCGTGGGTGTCTGTCGGTGTGTAGTCGTGGGTGTCTGTCGGGGTGTAGTCGTGGGTGTCTGTCGGGGTGTAGTCGTGAGTGCCTGTCGGGGTGTAGTCGTGGGTGTCTGTTGGGGTGTAGTCGTGGGTGTCTGTCGGGGTGTAGTCGTGGGTGTCTGTCGGGGTGTAGTCGTGGGTGTCTGTTGGGGTGTAGTCGTGGGTGTCTGTCGGGGTGTAGTCGTGGGTGTCTGTCGGGGTGTAGTCGTGGGTGTCTGTTGGGGTGTAGTCGTGGGTGCCTGTCGGGGTGTAGTCGTGGGTGCCTGTCGGGTGTAGTCGTGGGTGCCTGTCGGGGTGTAGTCGTGGGTGTGTGTCGGGTGTAGTCGTGGGTGTCTGTCGGGGTGTAGTCGTGGGTGTCTGTCGGGTGTAGTCGTGGGTGTCTGTCGGGGTGTAGTCGTGAGTGCCTGTCGGGGTGTAGTCGTGGGTGTCTGTTGGGGTGTAGTCGTGGGTGTCTGTCGGGGTGTAGTCGTGGGTGTCTGTCGGGGTGTAGTCGTGGGTGTCTGTTGGGGTGTAGTCGTGGGTGTCTGTCGGGGTGTAGTCGTGGGTGTCTGTCGGGGTGTAGTCGTGGGTGTCTGTCGGGGTGTAGTCGTGGGTGTCTGTCGGGGTGTAGTCGTGGGTGTCTGTCGGGGTGTAGTCGTGGGTGTCTGTTGGGGTGTAGTCGTGGGTGCCTGTCGGGGTGTAGTCGTGGGTGCCTGTCGGGGTGTAGTCGTGGGTGCCTGTCGGGGTGTAGTCGTGGGTGTGTGTCGGGGTGTAGTCGTGGGTGTCTGTGTAGTATTAGTATTAGTATTATTATTGGTGTTCAACTATGTGTTCTGTGTTCTGTGTTCTGTATACTTGATGTTGGGTCCTGGAACACCTGGCTAATCCACTCCCTAGGCAATAGGACTAATCCTTTAAACTCGACCTCAGCCTCGCCAAATGTTCTCAGGTGTTCAGGTCGTCAGGTCATTAGGCGTCAGGTCTTGAGTATCGTGACCCTTTATAAAGAGGTTTCTGTAGAGGAGAGTCACTTGGACACAGACCTCCGTACTAGCAACTCACAAGTCTTCAAGTCACCAAGTCACATCCAAACCACGGCAGGAGCAACTCACCAGTCCGCGAGTCACCTTACCTGTTACCTTTAACCCAGAGTTAATAAACGACTATCAAAGCAGAGTTACTTGTTTCTGCTCACCCTAAAAGTGACATACCAAAATCACTTTACATCTGTCGGGGTGTAGTCGTGAGTGCCTGTCATGTTGTAGTCGTGGGTGTCTGTCGGGGTGTAGTCGTGAGTGCCTGTCATGTTGTAGTCGTGGGTGTCTGTCGGGGTGTAGTCGTGAGTGCCTGTCATGTTGTAGTCGTGGGTGTCTGTCGGGGTGTAGTCGTGAGTGCCTGTCATGTTGTAGTCGTGGGTGTCTGTCGGGGTGTAGTCGTGAGTGCCTGTCGGGGTGTAGTCGTGGGTGTCTGTCGGGGTGTAGTCGTGGGTGTCTGTCGGGGTGTAGTCGTGAGTGCCTGTCGGGGTGTAGTCGTGGGTGTCTGTCGGGGTGTAGTCGTGAGTGCCTGTCGGGGTGTAGTCGTGAGTGCCTGTCATGGTGTAGTCGTGGGTGTCTGTCGGGGTGTAGTCGTGAGTGCCTGTCATGTTGTAGTCGTGGGTGTCTGTCGGGGTGTAGTCGTGAGTGCCTGTCGGGTGTAGTCGTGGGTGTCTGTCGGGGTGTAGTCGTGAGTGCCTGTTAGTCGTGTGTGGTGTAGTCGTGGGTGTCTGTCGGGGTGTAGTCGTGAGTGCCTGTCGGGGTGTAGTCGTGGGTGTCTGTCGGGGTGTAGTCGTGGGTGTCTGTCGGGGTGTAGTCGTGGGTGCCTGTCGGGGTGTAGTCGTGGGTGTCTGTCGGGGTGTAGTCGTGGGTGTCTGTCGGGGTGTAGTCGTGGGTGTCTGTCGGGGTGTAGTCGTGGGTGCCTGTCGGGGTGTAGTCGTGGGTGTCTGTCGGGGTGTAGTCGTGGGGCCTGTCGTGGGTCTGTCGGGAGTGTCTGGCCATTCCGTGGTCGCGCGTTCGATCCCCACTTGCTCCTAGGTATTTTTCACTGAGAATGTGGGAGGTTACTGTCCCTCTTGAGCAAGGGGATGGGGTGTGTGAGGTCCTGGCATTACACCAGAGATTGATAGAGAAAAATTGGCGATCGTGACTTCAGCTCACGTGGACAAGACCGTGGTTGAACACACACACACACACACACACACACACACACACACACACACACACACACACACACACACACACACACACACACACACACACACACACACACACACACACACACACACACACACACACACACACACACACACACACACACACACATACATACGTAACTCGACACTGTGACATGTAAAGGCGTTAGGATGAAATACGGGATCATAAGGAAACTGCTAACCGACATTTTCACTTTGGCAAGAAATGTCCTGCCCTTCCCTCCCCTCTGTAGTGTCAGCGCGTGGCATCCTTTACGATAGCCCCTGCAAAGTAGCTATCTTGCTTACAGCTCTCGTGTCACCCTTTACGATAGCCCCGCAAAGTAGCTATCTTGCTTACAGCTCTCGTGTCACCCTTTACGATAGCCCCGCAAAGTAGCTATCTTGCTTACAGCTCTCGTGTCACCCTTTACGATAGCCCCGCAAAGTAGCTATCTTGCTTACAGCTCTCGTGTCACCCTTTACGATAGCCCCGCAAAGTAGCTATCTTGCTTACAGCTCTCGTGTCACCCTTTACGATAGCCCCGCAAAGTAGCTATCTTGCTTACAGCTCTCGTGTCACCCTTTACGATAGCCCCGCAAAGTAGCTATCTTGCTTACAGCTCTCGTGTCACCCTTTACGATAGCCCCGCAAAGTAGCTATCTTGCTTACAGCTCTCGTGTCACCCTTTACGATAGCCCCGCAAAGTAGCTATCTCAGTTACGCCTCTCGTGTCACCCTTTACGATAGCCCCGCAAAGTAGCTATCACGGTCAGCTTGACACACACACACACACACACACCCACCCACCCACGCACACACGCACGCACACACGCACGCGCACGCGCGCGCGCACACACCACACACACACACACACACACACACACACACACACACACACACACACACACACACACACACACACACAGGGGAAAATAAAATATAAAACACTAGAGTGAAGAAACAGAAGGGAAGGAAAATTGATGAAACATTTAGATATAAGAAAGCGAGCGATACGTAGAGAGAAAGAAAAAAAATATATACTTAATATGCCTTGTATTTGGAAGAAAGCAAGCGCCAAACTCGAGAGGCTACACTACTGTCTTGGCACGTAGAGCATCGTAGAGCATCGTGTGTGGGTGGCATGCGTTCAGTCTGGCAGCCGCAGAATTATTAACGACGGGCGCGACGGAAAGGTTACCGACTTGACGCGCCAAACATAAACTGCAAATACTCCTCCCCCTTTTTTTTATTTTATTTAGGTTCTCTCTCTCTCTCTCTCTCTCTCTCTCTCTCTCTCTCCCCATACGGCCTTTATTAAAATCAACTCTAGTTAGTAAGTTATATACTACGTTATGCTGTATTTAGGGAGGCCTACTATTGTCTACATCCATGTATTTATAGCAATGGCATAATTACTGGTCTCTCATATGCCAACTTACTCTGCCAAGTCGGATATTTTTTTATAGTAATGTCTCGTAGTGGAAAAAAAAAAAATCAAGTCCTGTAGTAAAAGGTCATTGACGCAAAGGGAAAATATTTTGACGTGGTTTGAAAATAGTGTTTTGCCCGAGCGTGTGATGAGCGTCAACAAAGTGAAGGAGAGATTATGTGTTGAGGAGATAGGCGTTGAAAGGCTTATAACAAGGTGTTGAGAGAGAGAGAGAGAGAGAGAGAGAGAGAGAGAGAGAGAGAGAGAGAGAGAGAGAGAGAGAGAGAGAGAGAGAATGAGAATATTTACTGCTTAACTTATATACTTTTTAAACCATCTGTATGCTTAATAACTGTTTAAATACAAATAAGAAGGGAAACAGAGAGAGAGAGAGAGAGAGAAGAGAGAGAGAGAGAGAGAGAGAGAGAGAGAGAGAGAGAGAGAGCTTAACCCCTTCACGCCCAGATCTTTCCTTTGCGTTAAAAAATCGTATGTTGTCGAGCCGTACATAAAATTACGAAAAATAACAATATACCAAATTTGTTAGTTGACAAGGATACTAAACAAGTCATATCTATAAAATATTGCTTATTTTAATTTAAATCGTCTATTGATAGCGAAATTACAATGGAAATTTCGTTATGGGCCTCAAGGGGTTTACTTATGTTCTTCTTACACGACCAAATCACCTGTACCATTGTTAAGAATATATTTGTTGTGTTTCAGGAGCCAGCGGTCAGGATCTTACCACCTGCCAGCTGTGATCCTGCTGCCCCTACT
>JACEEZ010025238.1:1157081-1177081 GCA_016584305.1 Chionoecetes opilio | reverse complement strand
ACCCCTTCACGCCCGATCTTCCCTGTAACCCCTTCACGCCCAGATCTTCCCTGTAACCCCTTCACGCCCAGATCTTCCCTGTAACCCCTTCACGCCCAGATCTTCCCTGTAACCCCTTCACGCCCAGATCTTCCCTGTAACCCCTTCACACCCAGATCTTCCCTGTAACCCCTTCACACCCAGATCTTCCCTGTAACCCCTTCACGCCCAGATCTTCCCTGTAACCCCTTCACACCCAGATCTTCCCTGTAACCCCTTCACACCCAGATCTTCCCTGTAACCCCTTCACGCCCAGATCTTCCCTGTAACCCCTTCACGCCCAGATCTTCCCTGTAACCCCTTCACGCCCAGATCTTCCCTGTAACCCCTTCACACCCAGATCTTCCCTGTAACCCCTTCACGCCCAGATCTTCCCTGTAACCCCTTCACACCCAGATCTTCCCTGTAACCCCTTCACACCCAGATCTTTCCTTTGCCATAAGAAATTGTATGTTGTCAAGCCATAAAATTACGAAAAGTAACTAAATATACCAAATTAGTTAGTGGACAAGGATACTAATCAGGTCATATCTATAAAACATTGCTTATATTCACTAAAAATCGTCTAATGGTAGCCATATTACAATGGAAATTACGCTCTGGGCCTCAAGAGGTTAATGCTTTGATTTTTAGTATAATAATTAATAGTATTTGATTTTTAATAGCGAGGCCAATATATGTGTAGCTAGTAGCGAGGCCAATACGAGGTGTATATATGAATCCATTATGCTTCATACATACACCCTTGTTCTTATATACTGTACACCCTTGCTGTTTTCATGAGCAATATATTAAGTATGAGCTCTTATGTTGTGCTTCATTATAACAGTTATGCTTCATACCTACACCCTTGTTCCTATGTACAGACTTGTGGGCCGGGCTATGTGGACTTCCGGCGAGAGCAGTGCGCCTCCTTCAACAAGACGCCGTTCAACAGGAGATTCTATGCCTGGGAACCCTACTATGACAGTACGTAGCTATAGGCATCTGTCGTATGCTTTATGACAGTACGTAGCATCTGTCGTATGCTTCCTCTTCCGTAAGACACCAAAATTAACCATTATTACTACTTCTACTATTACTACTACTACCACCACCACTACTACTACTACTACATACTATTACTACTGTACTACTGCTTCTACCACTACTACTACTACTAAACTACTACTACTACTACTACTACTACTACTATACTACTACTACTACTGCTACTTATTTATATTGTGTGTCCCATATGCCGGCTAGCCTGTCATGCCCTTGCCTTGACAGCTCCTGACTCCTGCGCCCTCAACTGTCGTGCCGTGGGACTCAGCTTCTATGCCACCCTCAACCAGACTGTCATAGATGGCACCCAGTGTGGCCTGCCCGATGACAACCAGATCTGCGTCTCCGGCCGTTGCATCGTGAGTACTTGTCATGGCGTGACACTCATGCTCGTATTCGTAGTCACATACCATGATTGCTCGTGGTAATTGCTATGATTTTGTTCCATTTCTACTCAGTCAAAATTATTCACTTGATCTTGTAGCTGCCATGGAAAGTACTAGCAATCCTACAGTACTCCTATTGCAATCACAACAGAGATCTTGTAGCTGCCATGGAAAGTACTAGCAATCCTACAGTACTCCTATTGCAATCACAACAGAGATCTTGTAGCTGCCATGGAAAGTACTAGAGCAATCATACAGTACTCCTATTGCAATCACAACAGAGATCTTGTAGCTGCCATGGAAAGTACTAGAGCAATCATACAGTACTCCTATTGCAATCACAACAGAGATCTTGTAGCTGCCATGGAAAGTACTAGAGCAATCCTACAGTACTCCTATTGCAATCACAACAGAGATCTTGTAGCTGCCATGGAAAGTACTAGCAATCCTACAGTACTCCTATTGCAATCACAACAGAGATCTTGTAGCTGCCATGGAAAGTACTAGCAATCCTACAGTACTCCTATTGCAATCACAACAGAGATCTTGTAGCTGCCATGGAAAGTACTAGCAATCCTACAGTACTCCTATTGCAATCACAACAGAGATCTTGTAGCTGCCATGGAAAGTACTAGAGCAATCATACAGTACTCCTATTGCAATCACAACAGAGATCTTGTAGCTGCCATGGAAAGTACTAGAGCAATCATACAGTACTCCTATTGCAATCACAACAGAGCTGGCATGACATTTTTATTTAATTAGGACAAGACAAAAAGTGAACAATGACCACGTACAATGATGGTATGTGACTACGAATACGGGCATCAGTCTTGCAGTGTGAGGAATTTGTGTACAGGTTGTACCGTAGATAACACTTAAGTCACCAGGACAACATCTTTTTTAGTTACAGACGTGTGGTGGCGTTAATACTTACATTTCTACATCCATGATTTCAGGAAAGTTAGAAGGGGCTATCTGGAGAGTCTGTGTCATTTTGCGTCTTCATCTGTGTCATATTATGGCTATAAATGAACAAATTACAAAAATATCAACCGAGTGGCGACCTACACTAAGATCGCCAGCTAGTGTTTATGTTCTGAGTGTCCTCCCGCCGTTGTCATCGCTCGAAAAAAAAAAGAGTAGTGAAATTTAAAACCGTATATAATTGCAGCTACAAAGCATAAAACAACGCTTAAACAGGGTAGATTATACAGTCATGATATAAACTACTGTGTATCATCTTCACTGATTCTTCAGTGGCACATACACATCAGTAGTGAGGCTATAATTCGTAAAAAAAGTAAGGGTTAAATAAAAACCTGGGTTACAGGGAAGATCTGGGCGTGAATGGGTTACAGGGAAGATCTGGGCGTGAAGGGGTTACAGGGAAGATCTGGGCGTGAAGGGGTTACAGGGAAGATCTGGGCGTGAAGGGGTTACAGGGAAGATCTGGGCGTGAAGGGGTTACAGGGAAGATCTGGGCGTGAAGGGGTTACAGGGAAGATCTGGGCGTGAATGGGTTACAGGGAAGATCTGGGCGTGAAGGGGTTACAGGGAAGATCTGGGTGTGAAGGAGTTACAGGGAAGATCTGGGTGTGAAGGGGTTACAGGGAAGATCTGGGCGTGAAGGGGTTACAGGGAAGATCTGGGCGTGAAGGGGTTACAGGGAAGATCTGGGTGTGAAGGAGTTACAGGGAAGATCTGGGTGTGAAGGGGTTACAGGGAAGATCTGGGCGTGAAGGGGTTACAGGGAAGATCTGGGCGTGAAGGGGTTACAGGGAAGATCTGGGTGTGAAGGGGTTACAGGGAAGATCTGGGCGTGAAGGGGTTACAGGGAAGATCTGGGCGTGAAGGGGTTACAGGGAAGATCTGGGCGTGAAGGGGTTACAGGGAAGATCTGGGCGTGAAGGGGTTAAAGGAAATAGGGAAAGAGACAGGAACTACCTCGTGTAGGTCTCACGGCCTCTTGTAGCTTCCTTATTTTCTTATGTTCTTATGTATTGAGAGTAATGTCTTGTCTTCAGGCGGTGGGGTGTGATGGGGTGTTGGGCTCGGGAATGCTGGCAGACGCGTGCGGTGTGTGTGGCGGGGACAACACCACTTGCAGGGTCATTGCCGGTGTTTTCTCTCACCGCAAGATGCCCTTCGGATACAACACCATCGCCACGCTGCCTCAAGGAGCGGCCAACATCACCATTCAGCATGTGAAGCCGTCAGCCAACTATCTCGGTGAGGGAAGAGCCGGTGAATGTTTTGTATGTGTATTTCAGGGTGTGTGTGGGGCAGGGATAGAGGGAAGGGTGTGTGTGGCAGATGTGTGTGTATTTCAGGGTGTGTGTGGCAGATGTGTGTGTATTTCAGGGTGTGTGTGGCAGATGTGTGGAAGGGTGTGTGTGGCAGATGTGTGTGTATTTCAGGGTGTGTGTGGCAGATGTGTGTGTATTTCAGGGTGTGTGTGGCAGATGTGTGTGTATTTCAGGGTGTGTGTGGCAGATGTGTGTGTATTTCAGGGTGTGTGTGGCAGATGTGTGTGTATTTCAGTGTGTGTGTGGCAGATGTGTTGTGTATTTCAGTGTGTGTGTGGCAGATGTGTTGTGTATTTCAGTGTGTGTGTGGCAGATGTGTGTGTATTTCAGGGTGTGTGTGGCAGATGTGTGTGTATTTCAGGGTGTGTGTGGCAGATGTGTGTGTATTTCAGGGTAGTGTGGCAGATGTGTTGTGTATTTCAGGGTGTGTGTGGCAGATGTGTGTGTATTTCAGTGTGTGTGTGGCAGATGTTTTGTGTATTTCAGGTGTGTGTGGCAGATGTGTGTGTATTTCAGGGTGTGTGTGGCAGATGTTTTGTGTATTCAGGGTGTGTGTGGCAGATGTGTTGTGTATTTCAGGGTGTGTGTGGCAGATGTGTTGTGTATTTCAGTGTGTGTGTGGCAGATGTGTTGTGTATTTCAGTGTGTGTGTGGCAGGATGGTGTAGTATTTCAGGGGAGTGTGGGAGATGTTGTTATTTCAGGTTTGTGTTGGCAGATGTGTGTGTATTTCAGGGTAGTGTGGCAGGGATAGAGGGAAGGGTGTGTGTGGCAAATGAGAGAGAGAGAGAGAGAGAGAGAGAGAGAGATATATATTGCCTCCTGGTCAGTGAGTGAGTGACTTTGTGTCTTTCTCTCAGCCCTGCGCTATCAAGGAGGAGAGTTTTTCCTGAATGGTAACTGGGCGGCCAACGTCTCTGGTCAGTACCTGTCGGGGGCCAGCACTGCCTTCACCTACCACCGCTCTGACCTGCTCAGGGGCGACAGGGTGACTGCCCCGGGCCCTCTACGCCAACCCATTGATGTCATTGTGAGTAGACGAAATTATAAATAATAAATATAAAGAAATAAGGAAGCTACAAGAGGCTGTGAGACCTACACGTGGTAGTTCCAGTGTTAGAGTTGTTGATAGTCAGCCTCTAACAAGCAGAGACAAGTCCTAATACAGTAATTCTCCTTCAAGTAGCATTGATAGTGAGGTATTTAATGACCAAAAGAGTTGAGAGGAAGCGTTGAGAAGATAAGAAATATCAGAAAATAAGGAAGCTAGAACAAGAAATAGAAGTAACGGATTCTAACTGGAAAAGCATAGATTTAAAAAGGAAATAGGGAAAATCTGGTTCACAAATAGGGTGGTAAATGGTTGGCATGGACTCAGTCACTCAAGGGGCCTCCAAGCTGCTATTATTATTATTATTTTATTAGAATTTAGTCTCTTTTCCTCTTAAAGTGCACCAGATTGATGCATTTAAATAATAAAGGCGTGCCCCCGGACCACCTTAGAGGGCTTGGAATCCCCCCACCATAGTTTTACAGATTAGAGCCCCAAACAGCATGTCGCATAGGGCCCCAAAAGACTTAAAACGGCACTGCATTCTGTCCCCTATACACCCCTACTACCTCACCCTGCCACCCTGCCACCCTGCCACCCTGTCATGATATTATACCCTCGAGACCAATGGAAGTATAAAACATATATTTCCAACACATATATACATTTTATATTGCAACAAAAATGCCATCGTCCAGTCTGCATTTTAACCCCTTCACGCCCAGATCTTTCCTTTGCCATATAAAATTGTCTGTTAATAGCCATAAAATTACGAAAAGTAACTGAATATACTAAATTAGTTAGTGGACAAGGATACTAAACAGGTCATAGCTATAAAATATTGCTTATAGTCACTAAAAGGCGTCTAATAGTAACTAAATTACCATGGAAATTACGTTCTGGGCCTCAAGGGGTTACCATATTACTTCCCTCCACAGCTGTTTTACCAGTCAATCAACCCGGGCATCCAGTATGAGTACCGGCTACCCATGGGACCCACAGCCTCACCCAGACTGTCTCCCGGCAACCCACAGCAATCCAGGCTACCCGACAACCCACTCAACCCTCGTGTGCCTGGGGGACCGGCAACCAGAATAGCTCCGTCAGGTAAGCCACCGTTTGGGGAGGGAAAGGGCTAAAAAGGAATAAAGGGAAAATATGGAGAAATCATTAAATTTTTTGAAACACTTTTAAATATGTGGACTAAAATTTTTTTTTTTTTTACTTTCGTGTGTGTGAGAAAGAGAAAAAGAGAGACAGGCTGAATGCATGGTTATCTCTCTCTCTCTCTCTCTCTCTCTCTCTCTCTCTCTCTCTCTCCTCTCTCTCTCTCTCTCTCTCTCTCCCCTCTCTCTCTCTCTCTCCCCCCCCCCCCCCCCCCCCCTAACCCTGCGTCCTGCCGCCTTTAAAGGCCCCGTGAATGACGCACGTCGTTTACCCCCAAACCCCCTCCCTCTGTCCGCGGGGTGGGGAAACCAGCAGAAGGAAGAGGAAAAGAAGAAGAAGAAAGAAGCCAGAGGCAAGAAAAGAGACAAGAAAGGGCGGGACAAGGGGAAGCCAAGGAAGAAGAGATATGTATGGAAGGTCGCGGGCTTCAGTAGCTGTTCGGAAAAGTGCGGAGGAGGTGAGATGCAGCTGTTTAGGTGATATTAGTCGTGGTAGTGGTAGTTGCAGTAGTAGTCAGGGGTGCAGCCAGATAGTGGTAGTTGCAGTAGTAGTCAGGGGTCAGCCAGATAGTGGTAGTTGCAGTAGTAGTCAGGGGTGCAGCCAGATAGTGGTAGTTCAGTAGTAGTCAGGGTTCAGCCAGATGTGGTAGTTGCAGTTAGTCGGGGGTGCGCCAATTGTGGTGTTGCAGTATTATCGGGGTGCAGCCAGAAGTGGTAGTTGCAGTAAGTCAGGGTGCAGCCAGATAGTGGTATTGCAGTAGTAGTCAGGGTGCCCAGATATGGTATTGCAGTAGTAGTCGGGGTGCGCCAGATTGTGGTAGTTCAGTATAGTCAGGGGTGAGCCAGATAGTGGTAGTTGCGTAGTAGTCGGAGTACACCCATGTGGTAGTTCAGTAGTAGTCAGGTGCAGCCAGATAGGGTAGTTGCATAGTAGTCAGGAGTGCAGCCAAATAGTGGAGTTGCAGTAGTAGTCAGGGTGCAGCCAGATAGTGGTAGTTGCAGTAGTAGTCAGGGGTGCAGCCAGATTGTGGTAGTTGCGTAGTAGTCGGGTGCGAGCCAGATTGTGGTAGTTGCAGTAGTAGTCAGGGTGCAGCCAGATAGTGGTAGTTGCGTAGTAGTCAGGGGTGCAGCCAGATAGTGGTATTGCAGTAGTAGTCAGGGTGCAGCCAGATTGGGGTATTGCAGTAGTAGTCAGGGTGCAGCCAGATAGTGTAGTTGCGTAGTGTCAGGGGTCCCCAGATAGTGTAGTTGCAGTAGTAGTCAGGGTGCAGCCAGTAGTGGTAGTGCAGTAGTAGTCAGGGGTGCAGCCAGATTGTGGTGTTCAGTAGTAGTCCAGGGGGGGGCAGCCAGATTGTGGTGGGTGAAGTAGTAGTAAGGGTGCAGCCAGATGTGGTAGTTGCAGTAGTAGCAGGGGTGCAGCCAGATAGTGGTAGTTGCAGTAGTAGTCAGGGGTGCAGCCAGATTGTGGTAGTTGCAGTAGAGTCAGGGGCAGCCAGATTGTGGAGTTGCAGTAGTAGTCAGGGGTTCAGCAGATAGGGGTAGTTGCAGTAGTATCAGGGGTGCAGCCAGATTGTGGTAGTTGCAGTAGTAGTCAGGGGTGCAGCCAGATAGTGGTATTTTGCAGTAGTATCAGGGGGCAGCCAGATAGTGGTAGTTGCAGTAGTAGTCAGGAGTGCAGCCAGATAGTGGTAGTTGCAGTAGTAGTCAGGGGTGCAGCCAGATAGTGGTATTTTGCAGTAGTAGTCAGGGGTTCAGCCAGATAGTGGTTTAGTTGCAGTAGTAGTCGGGAGTGCAGCCAGATAGTGGAAATTTGCAGTAGTAGTCAGGGGTGCAGCCAGATAGTGGTAGTTGCAGTAGTAGTCGGGGTGCAGCCAGATGTGGTAGTTGCAGTAGTAGTCAGGGGTGCAGCCAGATAGTGGTAGTTGCAGTAGTAGTCGGGAGTGCAGCCAGATAGTGGTAGTTGCAGTAGTAGTCAGGGTGCAGCCAAATGTGGTAGTTGCAGTAGTAGTCAGGGGGGGCAGCCAGATAGTGGTAGTTGCAGTAGTAGTAAAGGGTGCAGCCAGATAGTGGTAGTTGCAGTAGTAGTCAGGGGTGCAGCCAGATAGTGGTATTTTGCAGTAGTAGTCAGGGGTGCAGCCAGATAGTGGTAGTTGCAGTAGGTAGTCAGGGGTTCACCCAGATAGTGGTAGTTGCAGTAGTAGTCAGGAGTGCAGCCAGATAGTGGTAGTTGCAGTAGTAGTCAGGGGTGCAGCCAGATAGTGGTAGTTGCAGTAGTAGTCAGGAGGCGCCCCAGATGTGGTAGTTGCAGTAGAAAGTCAGGAGTGCAGCCAGATAGTGGTAGTTGCAGTAGTAGTCAGGGGTGCAGCCAAATAGTGGTAGTTGCAGTAGTAGTCAGGGGTGCAGCCAGATAGTGGTAGTTGCAGTAGTAGTCAGGGGTGCGCCAGATAGTGGTAGTTGCAGTAGTAGTCGGGGGTGCAGCCAGATAGTGGTAGTTGCAGTAGTAGTCAGGGTACAGCCAGATAGTGGTATTTTCAGTAGTAGTCAGGGGTGCAGCCAGATAGTGGTATTTTGCAGTAGTAGTCAGGGGTGCAGCCAGATAGTGGTAGTTGCAGTGTAGTCAGGGGTGCAGCCAGATAGTGGTAGTTGCAGTAGTAGTCAGGGGTGCAGCCAGATAGTGGTAGTTGCAGTAGTAGTCAGGGTGCCAGCCAGATATTTGGTAGTTGCAGTAGTAGTCAAGGGTGCAGCCAGATAGTGTAGTTGCAGTAGTAGTCAGGGGTGCACCCAGATAGTGGAAAGTTGCAGTAGAAAGTCAGGGGTGCAGCCAGTTTAGTGGTAGTTGCAGTAGTAATATGATGGTGAAAGTAGTTATTCAAGTAATCTATGGTAGTAGTCCCTCCATCAAATATTTTTTTTTAATTGCAATTATATTAAGGATTTAAAAATAACAGTGTATAGGTGCAGTAACTTGACCTACCGTAGAAAACACTATAGTCCCCAGTCACTCGCCCTGCACTAATGTCGCCAGGCACAATATATACAATTTAGCATCACTACAAAAACTTTTATGTGCCACTGAAGACATAGTGTGATGTAATAATTAAACTACTGTGCATGCTTTCTTCAGTGGTACGAAAATCTGTAGTGATGCTAGAATTGTACTATTGTGCTGGGATGCCGTGCCATCTACGTAGTTGACCAATCTCCTTTCCTCCCTCTTCCCATTCTTTTATTACTGCCTCTCATACCCTTCCAACTGCACCATTATTCTCTCTCTTCTGTCTCTTTTCCCCAACACACACCACACACACACACACACACACCACCCAGGCTCCCAAAGCCAGTGGTCTGTATAAGAGGAAACGAGGAAACCCGAGGTCCATCCAGATTCCTGTCGTGACCTGACCCGCCCCGGCGAGGAGATGGCGTGCAACCCTTCGACCCTGCCCTCCCACGTACGTCCCCCTCTACCGCCTTGACCTCGACCTTAACCCCTAGAAATTGCCCTTTTTCTCATCTTAAATGCATCCTTACTGCTCTTAAGTAAATATATGAAGTAAGAAATACATTGAAACTCCATCGGGTAAAATTGCTTTATTTTGATCTAAATCATCTTTGCTCTCTACAGTAAAAAATGATATGCGATTCATTTCATTATATCTGTGTAGAGAGAATATCTCGAAAAAACAACTAGAACCTAACCTTAACCCCTTCACCCCCGTCTTCCTTGGCCATAAAAAATTGCCCTGTTGTCAAGCACTAAAATTACAAAAGTACTGATTAATACCAGTTTATTTGAGTGGAAAAGGATACGAAAAAGGTCATAGCTATACAATACTGTTATAATCACTAGAAATTGTCTAATGGGGTACCCAAATTGCCATGAAATTATGTTCTGGGCCTCAAGGGAATAACTATTAATCTGCCTGGGAGAGAGAAGAGAGAAGAGAGAGAGAGAATATTTACAGCTTAACTGATCTCCCTTTTTAAACCATCTGTATGCTTAACCCCTTCACGCCAAAGAAGTTATTTCCTTTGTAATTTAATAGCCAATAGACGATTTAAAGAGTATTAGAAAAATTTTAAAAATAGATATGACCTGTTATATCCTGTCCACTAGCTTATCCTAAAAATATTAAGTTACTTTTTTGTTTTTATGGCTAACAACAGACTATTTTATGTAGCAAAGGGAAAGATTTGGTAGTGAAGGTCAACAAAACTTTTTAAACCAAGAAGGGAGAGAAAGGTGTGTATTATCATTGTAAACAGATCCCATGCTCGCGAGATGTTGGCAAAAAGGTGGGGCGGTAAGTTGACCTGTGGGTTGGGCGTTCGACTCCGCCTGGTGTGCCCGATACGCTCTCCCGGACCTTGTACCCAGCGGGTGTTGAACTCCTCACCCCTCTCCCCCCTGCCCGGCCAGTGGGACCCCACGAAAGCATCACTAGATCTATTTTTTTTAACGAGGTGAAAAATCTTGCCCCTTGCTTTTTAACTGACTGATTTTTGATCCCAGAGAAAGGGATATACGCTTCTTGTAAATTTCAGCTGTTTTTAAATCAGAGTTAACCCTAGTATCGGTAACATAGGCATCATTTTAGCATGAGCCCTTTAAGATGGGAATGGAATTTTCCCTCGTTTAAAAAAATTGACACTAGTATCCTATCTTATACTGATGAGCGGAAAAGCATCACTAGTTATCCTATCTTATACTGATGAGCGGAAAACATCACTAGTTATCCTATCTTTTACTAATAAGCAGGAAAAGCATCACTAGTTATCCTATTTAAATCTGATGAGCAGGAAAACATCATGTATCCTATCTTTTACTGATGAGCAGGAAAGCTCACAGTTATCCTATCTTTTACTAATAAGAGGAAAGACACTAGTTATCCTATCTTTTTCTAATAGCAGGAAAAGCATCACTAGTTATCCTACTTTTACTAATAAGCAGGAAAAGTATCACAGTTATCCTACCCTTATACTGATGGGGCAGGAAAAGCATCACTAGTTATCCTACTTTTACTATGAGCAGGAAAAAGCATCACTTGTTATCCTATCTTTTACTAATAAGCAGGAAAAGCATCACTTTTATCCTATCTTTTACTAATAGCAGGAAAAGCATCACTATTTATCCTATCTTTTACTAATGAGCGGAAAAAGCATCACTTGTTATCCTATCTTTTATAATAAGCAGGAAAAGCATCACTAGTTATCCTATCTTTTACTAAAAAGCAGGAAAAGCATCACTAGTTATCCTTCTTATACTGATGACAGGAAAAGCATCATTTGTTATCCTATCTTTTTACTAATAAGCAGGAAAAGCATCACTATTTATCCATCTTATCTGATGAGCAGGAAAAGCATCACTTGTTATCCTATCTTTTACTAATAAGCAGGAAAGAAATCACTAGTTATCCTATCTTTTACTGATGAGAAAGGAAAAGCATCACTTGTTATCCTATCTTTACTAATAAGCAGAAAGCATCACTAGTTTATCCTATCTTTTACTAATGAGCAGGAAAGCATCACTTGTTATCCTATCTTTTACTAATAAGCAGGAAAAGCATCACTAGTTATCCTATCTTTTACTAATGAGCAGGAAAAGCATCACTTGTTATCCTATCTTTTACTAATAAGCAGGAAAAGCATCACTAGTTATCCTATCTTTTACTAATAAGCAGGAAAAGCATCACTAGTTATCCTATCTTATACTGATGAGCAGGAAAAGCATCACTTGTTATCCTATCTTTTACTAATAAGCAGGAAAAGCATCACTAGTTATCCTATCTTATACTGATGAAGGAAAGCATCATTGTTCACTATCTTTTCTTAACGGAAAAGCATCACTAGTTATCCTATCTTATACTGATAAAGCAGGAAAAGCATCACTTTGTTATCCTATCTTTTACTAATAAGCAGGAAAAGCATCACTATTTATCCTATCTTATACTGATGAGCGGGAAAAGCATCACTTGTTATCCTATCTTTACTAATAAGCGGGAAAGCATCACTAGTTATCCTATCTTTTACTGATGATTTGATGAACCGAGAAGAACATGACAAAGTTGAGTGTTGATGTGAGAGGCTTTTTGTGTGTCAGGTTTAGACCAGTTATATTATTTAGTTTAGTTTACTAACCAGGGTAAAACAAGAAGTCACGGATGAAAGGGCGGGAAAAAGTGTAGCTTAAAAAAAGAATAAGGAAAACTGGTTCACAAATAAGGGTGGTAAATGATTGGCATGGACTCAGAGACAGGTGGGCAGTGCTGTGTCATTTAGAAGCATAAAAAGAAGCTGGATAATTCATGGATGGGGATGAAAGGTGGATGTAGGGAGTGGTTAGGTAACGGAAAATACCACGTGTAGGTCTCACAGCCTCTTGTACTTCCTTATTTCTTGTGTTGTAGCTTTCTTATGTTGTAGCTTCCTTATGTTGTTATGTTGTCCTCTGTTGTTAGGTTTGTGAGCTTCCTGCCTGCAACGCTGCGCCAGGGTGGGGGGCGGGGGCGTGGGGGCAGGTGCCTCGGCTCAGTGTGGCCTCGGCAGCAGACACAGAGAGGGGCCTGTAAGACGGCTCACGGCCCCATGCCCGACCACCTCTGTGACGTCAGGAGCAAGCCCAGCAACCAGGTGTGTGTGTATCTAGCATACCAGTTCCCACAGGATTGCTATAGTATTCCTAGGTTTTTATAAGTACTTTGACAATCGCATGGGTGACTCAAATAGGGATTCATAATACTAATACTAATACTGAAAATACTAATAATACTCATCGTTGTATTGAAGTAATGATTAATGTAGCAATGCCTATCATATTTTTATGTCTTGTAGTAAGTTTTGTCTAATTTGTAGTTTTTAATTAAGGAATATCTGGAAGTATCATGTCATTGTGAATTGGCTGAAATAGGGACTTCAAATCACTGTAACTGAAAACTGACTCCAGATTCATGTTCAGCATGCCCGAAAACTGCTAGGAATTAATTTTCAAGCAAATCTATTTTTCAAAAAATATTGCAAATTTTGCCCGGGGTAGGCGTGTGCCACAGGCCTAGGCCAGGATTGTTTTTTTAAATCACGTTTTTTTCAATAACTAAAAAGCTATTGCAGATACGTGCAACATGTCTGGAAAAGTACAGTATATATGAAGTAGATCAAGGGCTATAAGTACAGCTATCATTTGGCGTAAAGCAAAAAAATATTGATTGGTAAATCAAAATTTGTATTTTTTTTATTAAATTTGTAAAACAGCATATATAGTGTTCACTCAGGATCTAAAGGCAGGTATAAACTAGAAGGGCATGGGTGACCAGCCATGCATAGCCATGTTCCCCCTTACTTGATGTGCCCCATGAATTGCATGGCAGGGATGGACTCAGTGGTCAAGTGGTCAGTGCGGAGTCAATAGGGAGTTTTAAAAGGAGGCTGGATAATTCCATGGATGGGGATGAAAGGTGGATGTAGGTATTGTTGAGTAACAGAAACTACCTCGTGTAGGTCTCCCAGCCTCTTGTAGCTTCCTTATGTTGTTATGGCACTGCCAGGAGCTGTGTGACAAGGGGTCCTGTGCCACGGACACCTGGTTCTTATGTTATTTTGTTATGGCACTGCCAGGAGCTGTGTGACATGGGGTCCTGTGCCACGGACACCTGGTTCTTATGTTTGTTGTTATGGCAGCCAGGACTGTGTACAAAGGGGTCCTGGCCACGGAACCGGTTTCTAGTTATGTGTAGGCACTGCCAGGCTGTGTTACATGGGGTCCTGTCACGGCCCTGGTTCTTATGTTATGTTGTTAGGCACTGCCAAGCGTGTGACATGGGGTCCTGGCCACGGACACCTGGTTCCTTCTCCCGGGGTGGGAGGACCGCTTTCACCGAGGAGTGCGGGGGGCGTGCGCGGCGGCAAGGCCATTTCAGGCGCGCCTGGGCAACAGGTGAAGGGAGACCTCGTGGGGACCTGAGCAGCGGCCGGGGCCCCCACCGGCCTTTTCACCTCAGAGCGGGGGTGCGGGAGGTGGTTCACAGTGTGTTATTAAGAGAGGGGAGAGATAGTTCAGAGAGAGGGCCGGCCACCACCGGGCCCTTGCACCTTGAGCAAGGGGAAAGGGGGTTATTAAGAGAGAGAGAGGAGAGAATGAGAGAGCCCAGAGGAGAGAGAGAGAAGAGAGAAGGAAGAGAGGGGGGGGGGCCACCACCCGGCCTTTCCCCCTAGAGCAGGGAAGGGTTCACAGGTGTGGTTTTTCAGCGGTTGTATTTTTTCAGGGTGAGCTCGCTCGGTGCCCTGTTCCAAGCTACTTTTTCATTCCCCTTAGTGCTTAGTGTTGGGGGAAGCCACCACCCCCGGGGGGCGGTCCAAACCCCCGGTACACCGTTCACTGCTGGTTGGACAGGGGCTCGGGTTTTAAGAAACACCCGCTGTTTGTCCGCCCGGGATCGAACCCGGGACTTTTCGGTTGTGGCCGAGTGCTAACCGCTATCTCGAGTACCCGTGTGGTGTGTACAGTCTTTGTGTGTGTGTGTGTGTACAGCCTTGTGGGTGTGTGTTGCAGGGCCCTGGGGGAGTGCATGCAGAGTGTGGTGAGGGTCTGCGCCGCCGTGCTGTGGTGTGTGTGGTGTTCCAGGGTCGCTGGAGGGTCACCACCAACCTTACCCGCTGCAAGGCTCATCCGCGACCCGACTCCAGTGACACCTGTACCCACACCTGTGTCCAACAGTGGTACACCTCCCAGTGGTCTCAGGTGAGCACACACACACACACACACACACACACACACACACACACACACACACACACACACTATATGTTAACTATTCATATACTGGAAATAATTGAATATGTAAGAATTTTAAAAGAATAGAAGGCGTATGCCCCCAATGATTGATTGATTGTGTACTGAGTTCATGCCAATCATTTACCACCCTATTGGTGAACCAGTTTTCCCCTGTTTCTTTTTTTAATTATGTTTTTTCGACTTGAATCCGTTACTTCTTGTGTTTGTGTCAGTGTTCAGTGTCGTGCGGCAGCGGCGTGCAGAGGCGCGAGGTGAAGTGCCTCAATGCCTCCCTGGAGCCTGCCCTGGGCTGCACCTCGGCCGCCAAGCCCGACACACGCCAGCCCTGCAACACCCAGCCCTGCCATCAAGGTGACCACACACACAGCACACTCAGTAGTAATGTTAGACTGACTGTCACATCCACCACTACTCTACTGCAAGTTGCCTGGGCTGAAAAGGCTCATCAAAGGAGATCATTTGCACATTAGACACACACACATACACACACTGACAAAATGTTACAATGGTATCCTGTATTGTTTCATGAATTACAGAACAAAATGACGAGAGTGTCACCAATGCCAGTAGAAGTGAACTGCCCCAGCAGACAGCGGCTTCCCTGGCCCAGGACACCAGTCTGGATCACCGGCCTGCAGGTAATGTGCAGAGTGAGGCTGGCTGACCCCCCCCCCACACACACACACACACCCCTTGAGGCTTCCAGCAGCTTCCCGTTGGCAGCCTGGGAGGGTGGCAATGGGCCTGACAGGGACCGACACCAGAACCATGAACAGGACATTCTTTCAGTGCTAAATGAGAATTGGGAAGAAGAGGAGGAGAAGGAGAGAGTGCAGAGTAAGGAGAACTCGTCTTTGGTCAACCCTTGTAGCAGGACAGCGCGTGTATCCCTTTCTCCCCACAAGCCTGGCCACAGCCCGGCCACTCACTGCCACACCCTGGGCCAGGCTGCTACACTGTCACTTTGCTTGCTAGCCGGAAGTATTCTGTGTGTGACTGCAGCCTCGAGTCACAGCAAGGGTGGCTGCTCGGGCCATTAGTTGAGAACAGATCCTGTCAATTCACCATGGCGTCAATCCGTGTGTGTTGGTGTTGTGGCCTTGGCCTTCTTGGCCACACTGGCTAAGGGTTACTCACACCTCACCCCGGGGAAGGGACTCAGGCTTGCTGCTTTTATGTACATATGTATAGGTTTAGATGTGCTTGACTCGGCTTTGTTACAGCTACTGCTGGACCAAGCAAGATAACATGAGAACATAAGGAAGCTACAAGAGGCCGTGAGACCTACACGTGGTAGGTCGTGTAGGTAGATAGGAAGGTTTATAGGTCGTGTAGGTATGTAGTGATCAGGTTTTTGTTAGCCTTGATGCCAATCTCCGTGATGGCCTTGCCTTGCAGTCAATCAAGACTGTTTAAAGGTAATGGTAGCCTGCCAAGTAGAGCCATGGTATGTGACGGTTGTCCTCTCTGCAGGCTCCTGTATGGACCGGATGAAGAACTGCCACCTGGTGTTCAAGGCTCGCCTGTGTCGCCTCAAGTACTACAACAAGCTGTGCTGCGACACCTGCACTAAACACCAGTGAAGGGTGGACGTCCTGCCAGGCCTCACGCCTTGAAGGAGACTGACTCGGGGGGACTTCCACACGTCAACCTGTGCTTGTAGTGAAGGAAATAATCAAAGTACAGAAAATATACATGAAATAAGATTTGAAATCATTTAGAACATGAAAAGAAACTTGTCATAGGATCTTTTTAGTGAATGTTTGTTTATTGATTTTGAAGTGCTGTGGGATTTTTACATCACAAAGGACTGGCCAAGGGCGACAAAAGAATGGAGTCACAAAAAGGCCGCTAGGTGACAGTTCCTATAAAGAAGAGAGTTGGAGATTGTAGAGAGGCGCCAAGGGAGTCTTGTCGCTCCTCTCTTGAAAAAAAATTGAGGTCGTAGGAAGGTGGAAAAATAGAAACAGAAAGAGAGTTCCAGAGTTTACCAGTGAAAGAGTGAAGACAGTGGTTGAGATGAGAACCGCCCTCTGCCGTTTCCATCAACCACTGAACGGGTGTTGAGGTGGTGTGGGATGGTGTGTGGGTGGGAGGCTGGACTTCCATCGTGTGTGGGTGTGTGCGATCAGGTCTCCAGGCCAATGGCGGCGTGGATGCCTTTAGTTTGGCCTCAAAGCCCGATCTAATCTGTCCTTGCATTTGCTCTGATCAGAAATATAGATAGTGAGAGCAGCTTAGGTAACAGTCAGAACAGAGCCTTGCTGGCCTTGCAGGTTTGTTATTGTATCAGATAAACTTGATGTGGCAACTACACCGGGCTCCCCAATGTCTCAAGTGGAGGGGATAAGTAACTGTATATATTTCACATAGCCTAAATCAAGTATACAAGCACACATATTAACATTGTAAATATCTTCACTTATAAGAGCAAGTAACTGGTGGGAGTGTAGTGAGTAGTGGTGGCTAGGTGGCTCTGTGGTTGTAAGAGAGTTGAGGGAGAGGCAGAGTAAGGCATCTTGTTTGTAGTCATACATTACAAGCCTGGAGGAGTTGCCAGCCACAATCACCTCACTGCAAAGAAATGCTCTCATAAACCTAACATTTATTTTCATTGCTGCTTTCCATGTCCTAAGGCCTTAGTAGTAGTCATCAAGAGATACCAGTGTGGGGAGGCTGAGGTCATAATCATGTAATATAGTGTGTCGCCATGACCATAGACTGGGAGTGAAGAAACAGGATAATATTGCTAAAAGATACCTTACCCTTCACTTCCATGCCGTGACACTACTACAGAGCCAGGCCATTACGAACCATTAGGAAGAGGAGGGTTTAAAAAATGTCTTCATGTGTACCGTAGATAACACTAAAGTCGCCAGTCACTCGCCACTGCACTAATGTCGCCAGGCACAATATAGTACGGATTTTAGCATCACTCCAGACTTTTTTGTGCCACTGAAGAGGTATGCACAGTAGTTTATATTATGTGTACATCACACTACTTGTATTCAGTGGTACATAAATGTCTGGAGTGATGATAAAATTCGTAATATATTGTGCCTGGCGACATTAGTGCAGTGGCAAGTGACTGGCGACTTTAGTGTTATCTACGGTTGGAAGATGAGGGTTTATAAAATGTCTGTTCATGTGTAGGTACTGAGTGCAAGTTGAGTGTGTGTGTGTGTGTGTGTGTGTGTGTGTGTGTGTGTGTGTGTGTGTGTGTGTGTGTGTGTGTGGCTGGCAGTAGCAGACCAGACTGGAGCTGTACTCATTTGGTCCTGTCACCGAATCTATAGATATCTAATTTTTCCTTAACCCTTTCACGCCCAGATCTTTCTTTTGCTATATGAAATCGTCTGTTAGCCATAAAATTATGAAAATGTAACTAAATATACCAAATAAGTTAGTTGACAAGGATACTAAACAGGTCATATCTATAAAATGTTACTTATCTTCACTAGAAGTCGTCTAATAGTAGTCCTGTTACAATGGAAATGATGTTCTGGGTCTCAAGTGTCATAAACTGATTCACACATTTCCTTGATCAGCCCTTGTTGTTGTCTGATCTCAGTCATCTATGCCTTTATGGGAGAAACTTTACCTCTTTGTTTTATGGAACAGATGCCTTTTCTATATTATTGTGTGTGTGTGTGTGTGTGTGTGTGTGTGTGATTCACCCATAGCCTTGTCCACGTGAGTGATGCACTGATCACGGTACAGACACACATCAAGGAGAGCTTCATATTACCTGACTGTATATTTTCACCTTGCTTCAACGGGGTGATTTTATTGCATCTGCTGAAAAAATTTACTACAGCTGAATAACCTCCAGTATATAGGTAGAAACATATAGGTAGTAACATAGGTAGTAACATAGGTAGTAACATATAGGTAGTAACATAGGTAGTAACATATAGGTAGTAACAGGTACAGATTTTGCTTCTCATAACCTCAAACGCACTCCGGAGGTTTGGAGTGTTGGCAAATAACCAGTTAATAAAAAAGTTAACTTTGTTAACCGTTAATCCGTTATCCAAAAAATTAACTTCGATAACCGTTAATCAGTTAATTCTTTAAAAATGTAACGGAAGTTATCGATAAACCGTTAACGTTAATTTTTATTCTAGAAAAAAAAAAATCTGTTTTTGCTCTAAAACCCCCTAAAAACACCTTTGAAAAGTGCCAAAACTATAAAATCAGCCTTTATGGGTTTTCTTAAGGGCTTTAGAACCCAAAAACTATAGGTTTTTTTTTGCTTTAGAGTAAAAAAAAAAAAGGCAGATTTTATAGTTTTAACTTTAAAAAAAAACTAAAAAAGGCTGATTTCATAGTTTTGGCCCTGTTTTAGGTTTTTAAAGGCTTTTAGAGCCAGAAAAGGGTGAAAAAAAAGCTTAAATGAAACACAATATTAGTATTAAACTAAAAAAAAATATTGATAAAGTGGCCGAAAGAAATAAAAAATAAAAAAATGAAAAACACGATATACAGTATACATACAGTAATGAAATTTTTCCTCTTCTTCTCGTTCTCCAATTTGATTCATGAGGGTTAGCGGACTTGAGTTAACGGAAGTTAAATGTAACGGAAGTTAATTAGTCCGATAATGATTTCCAAAGTTAACTTAAAAGTAAAATCATTAACGAAAATGTTAACTTCATTAATTAACGATTAACGGATTAACGGTTTGGTGCCCACCTTTGCAAATAACCCCTTGGTGTGTGTGCTTGTCTCTCCTAGGATGATTTTGGTGTAGGAGGCTGAGGGATGTGTGCTTCCCTTGCCTAGCTAAGTGGGATGTGTGCTTCCCTTGCCTAGCTAAGTGGGATGTGTGCTTCCCTTGCCTAGGTAAGTGGGATGTGTGCTTCCCTTGCATAGCTAAGTGAAGGAGGCAGGGAGGCAGATCTAATTAAATCAATCAATCAAGCCGCTACGTAAGTCACTCAATATCTCAAATGACTATTTTGCAGTGTGACCACATTTGTATCACTATAGTTACTGTTCAAGGCTCCTTAGGTAGGTAGCATAGGTCTATAGTTGTAAAGCTACTCATATACTGTGACCCGTGTATAAGAAAAAAAAGCTGAAATAGTGATTGGAAAGCTTGATTGGTATAGACTACACGTCAATTTGCCTTTCCTCTTTGTCCTACTTGCTGTAAACAGTCTTAACCCCTTGAGACCCAGAACGTAATGTCCATTGTAAGTTGGGTACCATT
>JACEEZ010025238.1:1122081-1152081 GCA_016584305.1 Chionoecetes opilio | reverse complement strand
ACTCAACATACCCATCGGTGTTCTCCCGCTGTTTTGACCGGAGGGTTTATTTACCATTTTCACCCATCAATCTTGATTTGGACACACAGACAGCCGTCGGAAATGAAAAATAACACAAGGGGGGTCTGACTGGGGGGACGAAACTCCCCTAGCGAGGTTAGGTTACGAAAACAACGCCCAGGTTAGGTTAGTCAACTAGCAGGGGGGTCTGGGGGTTGGGGGCGAAAGCCCCTAGCGAGGTTATGTTAAGAAAACATTGCCCAGGCTAGGTTACTTAACTTAATTAGCAGGGGGGTCTGGGGGGGGGAAGCCCCCTAGCGAGGTCAGATTACGAAAGCAATGCCCAGGCTAGGTTAGTTAACTAGCGGGGGGTCTGGGGGGGAACGAAAACCCCTTGCGAGGTTATGTTAAGAAAACAATGCCTAGGTTAGGTTAGTTAACTAGCGGGGAGGTCTGGGGGGGAACGAAACCCCCCTTGCGAGATTATGTTAAGAAAACAATGCCTAGGTTAGGTTAGTTAACTAGCGGGGGGGGGGGGGTCTGGGGAGGAACGAAATCCCCTTTGCGAGTTTTGTTAAGAAAACAATGCCTAGGTTAGGTTAGTTAACTAGCGGGGGGTCTGGGGGGGAACGAAACCCCCCTTGCGAGGTTATGTTAAGAAAACAATGCCTAGGTTAGGTTAGTTAACTAGCGGGGGGTCTGGGGGGGAACGAAACCCCCCTTGCGAGGTTATGTTAAGAAAACAATGCCTAGGTTAGGTTAGTTAACTAGCGGGGGGTCTGGGGAGGAATGAAACCCCCTTTGCGAGTTTTGTTAAGAAAACAATGCCTAGGTTAGGTTAGTTAACTAGCGGGGGTGGGGGGGGGGGACGAAACCCCCTTTGCGAGTTTTGTTAAGAAAACAATGCCTAGGTTAGGTTAATTAACTAGCGGGGGGGGGGGGGACGAAACCCCCCACCCTCGCGAGGTTATGTTAAGAAAACAATGCCCAGGCTCAGTGCGTTAACTAGCGGGGGGGCAAAACCCCACTAGCGAGGTTAGGTTACGAAAACAATGCCCAAGTTTAGTTATTTAACTAGCAGGGTGGTCTTGAGGGGCACAGGCCCCCCCGTTATGACAGGAGAGTATTGGTCAATAGGGAGTATTGGTTAAAACTGCATATTTACATCAAATTTTTAAAAACTTGGTGAGACATATGCGATATTTACCTTATAAGTCATTTCTCCGAGTTGGGGAGTCCGGAACCATCTTTGGCGCCAAATTGCAATGTTTTTTTATTGCATCTGGTCTTGGTCTTAGGGTGGGTGACCCCTCCGGGGGATGGATTCAGCAAACCATTTACGAGGTAAAACTCTGGTAAATTTCCTCGTACCTCCCTGCACATGGCACAACCCTATTCAGCAAACACTTACGATATTGCAAGTATCCTCGTAACCTACGAGTGGTCCTTGTGTCTAGTAGCGGCTTACCAGAAGGTTTACCAGACATTTCAGCGGGAAGGAACACCGTCTCCTGTAGCTGATTTCATCATCTAGCTACTTATATAGGTAAGTTCTGATAGTGAATACTAATTTGTGATCATTTATATTGTTGCAAGAGTAGGGACATGTATACTAATAACCGAAATAAGTGCAACAGGCCGTGCAATGGACACTATAAGTTACCCTGTGATTGTGTCCTTGGCGGCGATATTGTGTCGTCATTTTAAGCACTGTCTTGATGTTCCACACTGCCACAGTTCATATGATTGTGTGTGGTGGGGCTGGCAACATGTGGCAGGCAGGTGTGGTGTGTGGTGTGGTGGGGCTGACAACATGGGTCAGGCCTGAGATGTGGTGGCTGGTGGGGCTGGCAACATGTGTCAGGCAATAAGCATCGTCATTACACATCCTGTCCAGTGTCCAGAATATATAAAATACTAGCCGCAAAGCCGCCCTCCGGGCGGCCTTTTTGGCTCTGTCAAACGCATGTTGGCTAGTTGTCTAGTTGTCGTCCCAGTCTGTGTTTGGTGGGCCTTCGGCCCACCAAACACAGACTCTCCAGATAGCCCCTTCTAACTTTCCTGAAATCATCTATGAAGAAATGTATGTATTAACGCCAACCCATTCACTCACCCATTACCCATCACCCATTACCCATCACCCCCACCCATTCACTCACCCATTACCCATCACCACACACCCATTCACTCACCCATTACCCATCACCACACACCCATTCACTCACCCATTACCCATCACCCCCCACCTATTCCCTCACCCATCACCCATCACCCCCCACCCATTCACTCACCCATCACCCCCCACCCATCACCCCACCCATTCACTCACCTATTACCCATCACCCTACATCAAGGTTTCCTCAATTCTCGCAACCCACTTTTTTTTCTTCACAGTTCTCGCTAATAGGCTGCTAAAAAAAAAAAAAAAAAATGTGATCGGATCATCCTATAAGTGGGCTTAAAACCTTCCCCTGGTCAACCTGATTCCAAAACTGTGCCATATGATGGGATTCCGCCACAGGGGGCGGCACCTATTGCGGACAGACAGACAGACACAGACACACACACACACACACTTTCGCTTATATTATTATAGATGATAAAACAACAGCCCACAGCACCGAAAGTGCAGCGCGTTACCGCCGTAAGAGTCTCCAATATCGCCTGTGTTAATCTCGGATCACAATTCACCTCCTGTGATTTATGTGTTAACCCTATTTCAGGTCAGGAGTCATGGGTCAGGGTCACTAATCCCACCGTCCCACCACGTCTATCCACTCCTGCCCATCGCTACGTACATCTCTCTTCAGTATTCCCGTAAGTGTTTTTTTGTTTGTTGGTTAATCTGTTAATTACCTCACCAAGTAACTAAAGGTACCACTAAAAGAGATCCATAGGTTGCATGATTAACTACGTCCTTCAAGACTCTTTTAAGATAGGCAGCCGGGTACCTGGAACTGTCGCCGATCGGAACACTCGCCACTCTTGATATTACAGGACCCAATATATACATTTAATCAGGTTTTACCCGTGTTTCTGCATCCAGGGATGAAATACCAGCAATAGCTTGATCATTTAGGTTAAGATAGGTGCCAATGTCCAGGTTAGGTTAGATTAACCACGTCGGCGAGAGTATAAACCGGCAGCCGAGGAATGGACACTGGTCAGAGAAAGGGAAGCCTGTGACACTATAAATAGTTTTAAAAGGCAGGGAACTGAAGGGATTTGTAAGAAGTGTGAGGGGAAGGATTAGTTACAGCTATTAGAAAAAGGTAATAGGTAAGTTCTGATGGTGAATACTAATTTGTGATCATTTATGTTTTTGCAAGAGTAGGGTTATAATGGACGAGAACTTCGCGGTCGTTTTCAGAGACACCGACTAATTTTTCCTGGCCTACAATAGGTGCTTTTTCTAATGGAGATACGTAGTTTTATTTTCCGGAAACCCATTATAAAAAAAAATTCATCACCGAATTTTATGCAAGGTTAAGGTTAGGTTAGGTTTCACCTATAATGTTAGGTTAGGTATACTTAGAGGTTAAGGTTAGGTTAAGTTTCATTAAAACCTATAAGGCTAGGTTTGGTATGTTCTATTCAATTACTTCCCTGTTATCTGAGACCCTGACTGACGGCCAAGGTTTAGTGCTTTATCTGATGGAGATAGTGTTTTTAATGGAAACGGCGACCATAAAATTCTGTGATGAATTATTATTATTTTTTTAAATATGTGTTTCCGGAAAACAAAACTATCTCCTTTAGAAAAAGCACCTATTGTAGGCCAGTAAAAATTAGTCGGTGTCTCCAAAAACGAAAGCGAAGTCCTCGTCCATTATTACTGGGGTCTGGGAATGGGGGTCTGGCATTTATGTCAGGAGAGTACAATAGGGAGTCTTGGTTGAAACTGCATATTTACCAATATTTATTACAAGTGGAAATACTGATGGTTATGGATAGATACAACTTTAAATTTCTTCAGTAAAAACACCAACATTACTGAGGGTATGTGTAACTCTTGTTTATGGAGTATTATTGTGTAACAATAGGGGGGGGGGGGGTAACCTTTCTCAAGTTCATTTCAATGTATATTATTTTTATTGGTAAGTTCCTCCGGTATTATTCCAGATGAACACCGAATTCACTTTGGTGTACGAAACTATTTTTTTCTGGTGAGTTTTTGTGTTTTGGATTATTTTGCTAACCGTTTCTGTCGCAAAATACTTTTTTTCTTTTACTTAGGTAAAGGTTAAGTTAGGTATAGGTATGGTTAGGTTAGATATGGTAAGGTTACGGGTTATGTGGTTGGCTCGGGTAAACCCGAGCCAACCACGCCAATTTTGGAACTAGCCCCCGCAAAATCGGCTGCAGTCGGCACCGACTGGATTGACTGGAGCAAGTCCTGTCGTGGAGATGTGAACGGGCTTTTAGGGGACCATAAACTAACCTTTTTTTTACTTAATAATAGAAAATAACGGTAGATAATGGGTTCTCATCATCTAAAAGAATAATTAATAAAGTACGTAAGTGGAGAAAGAAAAGCTAATCAACCCGGATAAATATTTTGTTTAATCAAACCAAAACATAAGATAAGATCAAGTAGGTCAGTCCATATGCTTATATTGTTTGTTGATTATAGGTGGTGAGTAAGAGTGAGTGAGAATTTATCGGTTTTAAGAATGAATGTTTCGCCCACCAGTAACAATTAACTATAGCCGTATTAGCATTCATACACAACCTACCTAACTTTATATAGTAGTATAATATGCAAAACCCACACTAAAATAAAATATATAGGTAGTGAATATTCTTACCATATAAATTACTTTTAACTATTTAGGTTAAATAAGCAATGTGGGAGACATCTTAGATAGGGAAGTGATAGGATAGGTGAGTGATAATTGGTAATGTAGGATATTTAATATTCAGGTTTAATAATTCGCATTCAAGCTTTTTAAATTTCCATAACCTTGGGCTTTTTTCTTATGAACTGTTCGTGCATCTAACTAAAACCTGCCATATCAAACCATACCTATTAAAAATAATAACTTTTTTCAGCTATCATGGAATTCTTGTGGGCAATGGAACACGACAGGCTGCACTTGGAAATTGTCTTCAGAGATCGGCTTGATCCTCTAGAGTCTAGATGTCAGTGACAACCACCACCTACGGTATTACCACCTACCCTGCCATGAGATCCTGCAGCTCTGTGAGGAGCAGGATTTCCGGCTCCTCATTCCTTTCCTGGAATGATTCTAGTGAATCATTCCAGTGTGTTAGGTGACACTGTTGCTCTCAGTCAGATTACTTAAATTCCCCATACTCCTTAATAGCTGACAACAAAAACAGGTTTAAAATCCAACTTAAGTAATGCATACCTGAATCAAGTACTTATGTACTATACTCAGTAGTATTTCAAAAATATAACTTTTCTTATTTCATCCACTGCTATTCTAATAACTGATCATCAGCTTCAACTATTTCAACTTAATTATCAGCAAGAAAATTATGTTGGATATGTCTTGTCTTTTCCTGTTTGTAATAAAAGTGAGACTACTACAGTGTTTAAATCATCATTTTGAATTTTAATATTATTAGTATATTATAGTTGTAAAGTTGTTTGATCGAAATGTAAGCGTTTGAATTTGAGTTGTACGTACAAGGTTATTGGAAGTACTGAATCATAACTCAGCGACTCGGAGTACATAAAATTGAATTTAGAATATGCTAAATTTTTGTCGTATATTGATTCTGTATGGCCTCACAACGATCATGACCCCCCCTTAGCTGTACGGGCTCTCTGCGCTTGCCAAAATCATGGGCTACACAGAAAAAATTTACCTTGCACCCCACCCCACCCTCTCCTTTTCAACTTTGTGGTTACGTCACTGACAATGCCACTATGATTTCGTTATATGTTAGACATTCTGAGTAATTCCCTTCCAAATATCACTTCATACACGGTGGAAGAACTATTTCCCTAAGGCCACCTGCGCATTTTTTTATCTACCCTAAATACCTCAAACCTAACAACTGTTAAAAGCTATGGGAAAGATTCGTTACAGTTACCTCTCCATTTTCAGACGAAACTATATTTTTCTGATAGAATATGCTGTTTTAAGAGAATCTGACCTTTATTTTTCGTGACAATCACTAATTTTTTTTTTACCCTCTAGACTCCCCCTGTAAAAAACTAGTGATCACTAGTTTTTTTTCAATTTCAAAGTAAGATAAAAATGAACGAGGACTGCGCGGTCATTTTCTTAGACACTGACTAGTTTTTCTTTGCCTAAAATTAGTGCTTTTTCAGATATTCTTATTTCCGGAAACCCATTTTTTTTTTTTTTTTTTGTCACCAAAACCTACGGTTACGTTTCCATTGATAACAATGTATCTCATTCAGAAAAGGCACTAAAACTTGTCCAGGAAATAATAGGCAGTGTCTCAGAAAACAGAGAAGTAACGGAATTGTACGGAAACAAGTGATTCCCGCCCCGCATTCGCCAGCCGCCGAGTGATCCGCTCTGCCTAGAATATTATTATACAGAGACCCTAGCTCTGCACCGCCCTGCCGGGACCATTATTACCTTAAAATAATCGTCCAGACCTTTTCATCATTCCTGATTTAATGCAATCAAATCATAGCCATTAACGAGTATATCAACAATACGTCGTCACTTTTTGTATCCAGTCAGCCGTTTTTAAATAATCCGCAATCAAAATCTGCAAATTCCCCGAGTTTTCAAAACGCTCTCAAGGTTTGCAGACGCTCAGGCTCAGGCTCGGTGACGTAGCATCAGGGAGGCTCATCTTCCCGCGCTGATCAGAGAGGCACGTAAACACAGATAAATATAGTACTTGAAGATATTTGGGTGTTTCTGATAGATTTCTTTTGCTATATGCCACATGCATGCATCCTTTGGAAAGGAGTGGCGTGTGTAGGGTGATACACGCCTATAGTGTGTTGGGGCGAGCAGTTGTGTTGAGAAACGGTGTATAGTGAGGGTACACATCGGGTGGTACACGGGTGTGCTGGACAAGGGCGGCGCCCCCCCCGTAAGACAGTGACTCAGTCCAACACCATACCAGACCAGGTGGCCCTGTTAGACAGGGACGCCAGGACTGGCAGCAGCGGTGGACCACCACGACTGTGAGGCTTTGCCTCTTAACAAGACCAAGTAAACCAAGTAAACCAGTTGTGGAGTGGGCGTGCCCTGTGGTGAGAGACCCTGTGGTGGTGTGGCTGTCACACTTTCTGCCTTCCCGCCCGCATATTTTCCAACTCTATGCTGTAGTTAATGCTAGTATGTGGTTTCCGAGTAATGACGTTTGACTGTAGCTCCAAAACTAACCATAGGATTTTCTCGAAAGTACCTTCATTGTGATTCACACACACACATGGTTTAACCTTATTTACCAATCCATGTTTTGGAGAAGTGCCAGGTCCTCCTGCTGAACCTCAGGCTCTGCTAACACCTGTTCATCCACCTCGTACTCGGGCTCAAACATATAGGATCCCATGACAATCTGAGGTTCGTTTTCCTCATAGTATACGCGACCAGCGTCATTTCTTTCGGTGTCAGATTGAGCATCGTACTCTAAATCTGTCACAGCGACAGATTCACGGTCTGACACCGAAGTACAATCGCTCATCATAACATTTGCCGACAGGTGTCAGACAGTGTCTGCGGGCGTCCCTGTTCTGATGTCATCAATAACAGTCGTAGCCCTGTTGGAAGGAAGATTTGTTTTTTCGCGCGCTTTTTACAAAAGTCGTGTTTTTACGGAAATAAGGCCTAGAAATCAATTATTTTTGGTGGATTAGGTGTTTTGAATTCAACATTCCACATTCCACATAATTCGGCAAAAAAAAAAGGGTCTGGACGATTACTTTAACCGAACTGAACCTAACCTCCCCCTCGGCCACCTGGCGGGATTATTAAACTCACCCGAACCTTAACCTAACCTCCTAAAGGGTTAGGGGGCTATATAATTTCTACAATATGTATATAAGTTTTGAAGGTTATGCGGAAGTTGATTAAAACTGCGCAGCATACTGAACAAAAAATAATACAGAAAACATAAGTAGTAACGGCGGTAGCAACCGCGCAGTTCTCGTCCATTATAACCCAATACTCTCCTGACAACTGTGGGGGGCGGGGAAGGGGGGGGGGGCGCAGAACCTCCTGCTAGTTAACTAACCTAACCTGGGCATTGATCACGTAACCTAACCTCAGTGGAAGGTTTTCGCCGCTTCCCAGATCCCCCTTGAGTTATTTTTAATTTCGGTAAATTTCTAGTGTTTGCCCATACTCTCCCACTTCCCCCAAACAAGTTTGGGGACCTGTGGGAATGCGTGGTTTTCGGTAGGGGAACAAATTATGCGTCGGAAACACTTAATTTAAGAGTTGTGTAGGGAGGCTAAAATTCCCTAGATCTAGGGTAATTTCCTTATATCTAGAGAAATTTGCATAACCAAAATTAACCTAACGTAGTCAAATTTAACCTAACCTAGCTGGGGGCTTGACCCACCGATAACCTAACCTAAGCTAACCTAACCTAACCAAAGCTAACCTAACCAAATCTAATCTAATCTAACCAAATCTAACCTAAGCTCCTAGCGAGGGTTTGGGAGGGGGTTCTCAACACTTCGGTCATCATTCTGTGAGGATCGTCAGGTTCACACGTCTCTGGACTCAGAAGAAATCCAATACATTTTCCCTAGATCTAGGGAATTTTTTGAACACCCCTAACTCAAAAACTATGTGGTTGCAATACATATTTTTTACCACAGCCAAATATCCCGCATTCCCCCAGGTCCCCAAGCCTGATTTGTGAGAGAGGGGGAGTATGGGCAAACACTAGAATAATACCTTAATTTCCGACGGCTGTTGTAGGTGTTATAATTACTCCTTCTGATAAGAACGAAACGTTCAGTAAAACCACCACCGATCGTGTATTGGTTTAAACTGCACATATAGCCGGTTTATGGAACTGTCGCCGATAGAAACTCGCCGAAACGCCAACCGAAAACTCTCGCCAACGTGGAAATTTTCGGCGACAGTTCCACTGGTAAGGACCGTTCACTAACCTAATCTTTATATTGGTCAACTAGCCAACATAACCTAACCACATAACCTAACTCAAGATCAAGAACTAGAACTGTCGCCAGAAATAGGAACACACGCCGACATGAAAAATTGGAACATCCGCCGACGTCGGCGAGAATTCCTATCGGCGACAGTTCCAGGTACCAAATAGCCTACCCTTTCACACTCGTTTTGCAGACCTATAAATAACAGTAGAAAGGTGAAAAATACTTTAATCCCCCCGGGGGGGTCTTTCTTAAAGTAATCGTCCAGACCATTTCATCATTCCTGATTTAATGCAATCAAATCATAGCCATTAACGAGTATATCAACAATACGTTGTCACTTTTTGTATCCAGTCAGCCGTTTTTAAATAATCCGCAATCAAAATCTGCAAATTCCCCGAGTTCTCAAAACACACTCAAGATTTGCAGACGCTCAGGCTCCGTGACGTAGAATCAGGGAGGATCCTCTTCCCGCGCTTGATCAGAGGCACGTAAACACAGAGATAAATATAATAGTACTTGAAGATATTTGGGTGTTTCTGAAAGATTTTTTTTGCTATATGCCACATGCATGCATCCTTTATGGGTGCAGCATGCTTCCTTCCCACACACACGCCTGCACACCGACACGCTTCCCACACACACGCCTCCTTCCCACACACACGCTTGCATACACGCCTCCTTTCCACACACACGCCTCCGTCCCACACACACGCCTGCACACCGACACCCTTCCCACACACACGCTTTCACACCGACACCCTTCCCACACTCACGCCTGCACACATGCCTCCGTCCCACACACACGCCTGCACACCGACACCCTTCCCACACACGCCTGCACACACGCTTCCTTCCTACACACACGCCTGCACACCGACACCCTTCCCACACACACGCCTGCACACACGCCTCCTTCCCACACACACGCTTGCATACACGCCTCCTTCCCACACACACGCCTGCAGACACGCTTCCTTCCCACACACACGCTTGCACACCGACACCCTTCCCACACAGACGCCTGCACACACACACGCCTGCTCACACGCCTGCACACACGCCTCCTTCCCACACACACGCTTCCTTCCCACACACACGCCTGCACACCGACACCCTTCCCACAAACACGCCTGCACACACGCCTCCTTCCCACACACACGTCTGCACACCGACACCCTTCCCACACACACGCCTGCACACACGCTTCCTTCCCACACACACGTCTGCACACCGACACCCTTCTCACACACACGCCTGCACACACGCCTCCTTCCCACACACACGCCCTCCACACACGTGTGTGTATGTGTGTGTGTGTGCAGGAAGGGTGTTGGTGCGCAGGCGTGTGTGTGGGAAGGAGGCATGTGTGCAGGCGTGTGTGTGGGAAGAGTCGGTCACAGCGACAGATTCACTGTCCGACACCGAAGTACAATCGCTCATCATAACATTTGCCGACAGGTGTTAGACAGTGTCTCTGCGGGCGTCCCTGTTCTGACGTCATCAATAACAGTCGTAGCCCTGTTGGAGGGAAGATTTTTTTTTTCGCGCGCTTTTTACAAAAGTAGTGTTTTTACGGAAATAAGGCCTGGAAATCAATTATTTTTGGTGGATTAGGTGTTTTGAATGTACATTCAACATAATTAGGAAAAAAAAAAATGGGTCTGGACGATTACTTTAAAACCCGAGCCCCTGTCCACCCAGCAGTTAATGGGTACCGGGTGTTAGCCGGGGGTTTGTGACCCCCCTCCCGGGGTGGTGGCTTCCCCCCAACACTAATGCTGCAGCGGTAGATCACTATGTATCTGAGGCATTATCCTCTAAACAAACAAAACCCACTGGTCATGTTATACATACACAAATATTAGCCAAATTCTCCACTTTTTCTCCTTGACAGATAATTGACTGATTGATTTAATGCCTAAAAAGGTGAATGTGCCAGATCCTTGACAGATAAGACGAAGAATCATTGCATATGTGTAGAATCACACACGGACACATCATATCAGGCTATTTTGTTGTGTCTTTCAGCAAAAGTCATGATTTTTTTTAATAGATTACCTCGTATCAGGTGACAGGCGTGCAAAACGAACCTTTATGATGCACAATAATGATAAATAAGCTCTTGAGACATCATTTACTACAATTATGGAGGTATCATACATGAACTTTAAATGAAATTTGTTTGTAAACAAAAGCACATGTAAGCCCAACACGCATCATGTAAGCGTGGAGATGATTGGCTGTTGCGCGACACGAGACCCCTCTGGTGGCTACCAGCGGCAATGGACCTCGTAGCTTACTAGATGCTTACAATATCATTGCCGAATACAGTTTTGCCATCTCTCGTAGCGGTCTAGTAACTTCGACCTCGTAACAGGGTATCGCTGGTAAGTTTGCTGAATCCCGGCATACCAACCTCGCCATGGCTCCCGACGTCGGGTCCTCATGCCGATGGGGGCAAAATCAGCCGTTCATGAAACTTATCAATGAAGTATCACGACGGTCGGGCGCCCCACTCACTATCGTGTACTGGGTGGAAAATGACCACTTCTTGCAACTTGGCCTCAGTGAGACAATCTGCCACACACCGCCCGCTACTACCCGCCGCTTTTGACTCGTTAAAAAAATAGACTATAGAGGACGACCCGAGGTGACATGAGAGGACAGAGTGCTGGAGTGTGTGAGAGAAAGGAGCAAGAGACTAATGAGAGGGCTGGAGCATGCACAGAGAGAATGCAAAGACAGGAATTAATGGAGACATCTGTTATGGCGATAGCCTTGAGGCAGTTCCTCTTACAAACGGCCGTCTGAGATAGATAGATAGATGGGTCCATGAGAGAGTAATCTTCCATAAAATATCCCTTTTCCTATAATAATTCATTGTTATTATGAGGAATATCTATAATAATATAAGCGAAAGTGTGTGTGTGTGTGTGTGTGTGTGTGTGTGTGTGTGTGTGTGTGTTGTGTGTGTGTGTCCGCTCCAGGTGCCGCCCCCTGTGGCGGAATCCCCTCATATGGCAGTTTTGGAACCGGCTCGACCAGGGGAAGGTTTTAAGCCCATTTATGAGATGATCCGATCACTTTATTTTTATTTTTTTTTTAGCAGCCTATTAACGAGAATTGTGAAAAAAAAATGGGTTGCGAGAATTGAGGAAACCTTGATGTAGGGTGATGGGTGAGTGAATGGGTGGGGTGATGGGTAATGGGTGAGGGAATAGATGGGGGGTGATGGGTAATGGGTGAGTGAATGGGTGTGAGGTGATGGATAATGGGTGAGTGAATGGGTGGGGGGTGGTGGGTAATGGGTGAGTGAATGGGTGTGAGGTGATAGATAATGGGTGAGTGAATGGGTGGGGGGTGGTGGGTAATGGGTGAGTGAATGGGTTGGGGGTGATGTGAATAAGTTGGCGTTAATACATACATTTCTACATCCATGATTTCAGGAAAGCTAGAAGGGGCTATCTGGAGAGTCTGTGTTTGGTGGGCCAAAGGCCCACCAATAGCCCTCCGCAGGAGCTAGCCAAAAAGTCCGCCCGGAGGGCGGCTTTGCGGCTAGTATGACATAAAACACCTTGGAAGCAATTTTCTACTCTCTATCAATATGAAACACAATTTAAAGGTATGGAACAACATAAGAACATAAGAAAATAAGGAAGCTACAAGAGGCCGTGAGACCTACACATGGGAGTTCCTGTTACTTAACACTACCTACATCCACCTTTCATCCCCATCCATAACACTGTCCAGACTCCTTTTAACCCCTTGAGGCCCAGAACGTGATTTCTATTATAATTTGGGTACCATTAGATGATTTTAATTAATATAAGCAATGGTTTATATATATCACCTACTTAGTACCCTTGTCCACCAGCTAATTTTGTATATTAATCCAGGAACTGCGGGAATTTTTGTTTTGTTTAGTGCCACCCGTGCAGGGATGTGAGTACAACAGTGACCATTACAGAATTGGATGAAAATCACATCAACGTCAAGGTAGTAAAAATCTGCATCCGGCAATATCTATTTTTAACCCAAACGTATGGGGTTGTGGTTTGGTTGTGGTCGGGAGTTGAAATATCTGGTGTGAATGGCACCAAACTGCTGGCGAGAGCCTACTGAGGTGGGATCAGGGATGCCACTCCTTGGGATTTTTCCCAAGATTTTGAGGGGATTATTCAAGTATTTCTCCAGTAGTTTATCTCAAGGTAAGCATAGGTACCGTTGTACCGTACCTTGAGATAAACGACTGGAGAAATACTTGAATAATCCCTCCAAAAGTCCCAAGATAGACAAAAAATATCCCACCGCCAGGACATATAAATCCCAATATCTTGGGGAAAAATCCAAGGAGTGGTATATCTCTGCGTACAGCGTAGTTAGGCAGATGGTGGTGTGTGTTATCGAGGGCTGACATCAAGGCGTATATGTGACACTGTTTGTAGACTTCTACGAATGTTGGCGCGGTTTTTGTATGCAATTGATAATTGCGCTTCCGGAAGGCTTACCGCAGACGCTCAGCAGAGCCTTCCGGAAGGCTTACCGCAGACGCTCAGCAGAGCCTTCCGGAAGGCTTGCCGCAGATGCTCATCAGAGCCTTCCGGAAGGCTTGCCGCAGATGCTCAGCAGAGCCTTCCGGAAGGCTTGCCGCAGACGCTCAGCAGAGCCTTCCGGAAGGCTTACCGCAGACGCTCAGCAGAGCCTTCCGGAAGGCTTACCGCAGACGCTCAGCAGAGCCTTCCGGAAGGCTTGCCGCAGACGCTCAGCAGAGCCTTCCGGAAGGCTTGCCGCAGACGCTCAGCAGAGCATTCCGGAAGGCTTGCCGCAGACGCTCAGCAGAGCCTTCCGGAAGGCTTGCCGCAGACGCTCAGCAGAGCCTTCCGGAAGGCTTACCGCAGACGCTCAGCAGAGCCTTCCGGAAGGCTTGCCGCAGACGCTCAGCAGCCTTCCGGAAGGCTTCCCGCAGACGCTCAGCAGAGCCTTCCGGAAGGCTTACCGCAGACGCTCAGCAGAGCCTTCCGGAAGGCTTACCGCAGACGCTCAGCAGAGCCTTCCAGAAGGCTTGCCGCAGACGCTCAGCAGAACCTTCCGGAAGGCATGCCGCAGACACTCAGCAGAGCCTTCCGGAAGGCTTACCGCAGACGCTCAGCAGAGCCTTCCGGAAGGCTTGCCGCATACGCTCAGCAGAGCCTTCCGGAAGGCTTGCCGCAGACGCTCAGCAGAGCCTTCCGGAAGGCATGCCGCAGACGCTCAGCAGAGTCTTCCGGAAGGCATGCCGCAGACGCTCAGCAGAGCCTTCCGGAAGGCATGCCGCAGACGCTCAGCAGAGCCTTCCGGAAGGCTTGCCGCAGACGCTCAGCAGAGCCTTCCGGAAGGCTTGCCACAGACGCTCAGCAGAGCCTTCCGGAAGGCATGCCGCAGACGCTCAGCAGAGCCTTCCGGAAGGCTTGCCGCAGACGCTCAGCAGAGCCTTCCGGAAGGCTTGCCGCAGACGCTCAGCAGAGCCTTCCGGAAGGCTTGCCGCAGCCCACGGGTTGTTATTTTTCGTAATTTTATGGCTAACAACATATGATTTTTTATATATCAAAGGAAAGATCTGGGAGTGAAGGGGTTAAAACTCCCTAATGTCTCTGCATTAACTACCTGACGACTGAGTCCATTCCAATCATTTACCATCCTATTTGTGAACCAGTTTTTCCCTATTTCCTTTATAAAACAACATAAGCTACACCCACCCATGGTTCCCGCCTGTCCCTCTCCCCCACACGTGGCAGGCAAGTCTGGCAGGCCGGTGCACAATTAACAGCCATCAACGAAACACCAGGGGCATCAAGGGCTAAAACTCAAGTCACTCTCATGCCTCGTTTAACGTCACCACACTTCCCCACAATGCAGCTACACACAAAAAAAAACTAGTAAAATTTGTTTAATGCACAAAATGACAAATTTTTTCTAATGTTTCTAAAGATCAATGGGAAAATAGGATTCCTTGAACACATTTTCGCTCACCACATGATTTTTCAGGAACGTGATTCTTGTATTAAACGAGGAATCAGTGCGGAACATTAACCCCTTGAGGCCCAGAACGTAATTTCCATTGTAATTTGGCTACCATTAGACAATTTTTTGGGAATATAAGCAATATTTTATAACTATGACCTGTTTAGTATCCTTGTCCACTAACTCATTTCGTATATTAAGTTAATTTTTGTTATTTTATGGCTTGACAACATACAATTTTTTATAGCCAAGGAAATATCTGGGCGTGAAGGGGTTAAGCCTTTGTTGACATTCCAGTACAGCATGGGAATAGCATTACAACCAGTGGCGTACCGAGGGGGGGTGGGGGGGGCATGCGGCCATGGCCCCCCCCCCTTGCAAAATATAAATAATAATATAATATATTTATTATAAATAAATAAATATATATATATCACAGACCACTATATCTACAGTGGTCTATGATATATATATATATATATATATATATATATATATATATATTTTGGCCCCCCCCTTTTCAACTTTCTGGGTACGCCACTGATTACAACATAACTGAATGACCAAGAACAGTCGGTAGCCAAGGTAGAGGGAAATAAGGTGACTGGTAGATGAGGTAGACCAGTGACAGGGGTGCAGAAAATTAATTTATAGCCTTGTAATTTTGAGTCAACATAGATGCTACACTGTATTTTTAACGAGGTGAAAAATCCTGCCCCCTTGCTGCTTACTGACTGATATTTGATGCCAGGAGAAAGGAATACTACACTTCTTCTTAATTTCAGTTGCATTTTATCATAGTTAACCCTATTATCAGGTAAACACAGGCATTTGGGGAGGCGGTAGCGGAGTGGTTAGCGTCTCCGACTGGCGTTCTCGGTGATCCGAGTTCGATCCCCGAAGAAAACCAAAACCTTTCTGCACCGTCGAGTGGCCTAAGAACACCCACATGCCCTGCCCATCAATTCTACCTTCGATTGCGAGTGCATGGGAGGACACAGGGGGTTGGCATGAGCCTCTACAGGCATCACTATAAAAATCATGCCTGCGCCACCACGGGCGAGGACCAACCATCACAGCCCTCAAGTGAACCTCCAGAGCCTACCATCCCATCCGAGCCCTGGGTTACCACTGCCTACAGGCACTATAGGCACAAATTCATTTTAATTATCATTTTAAGCATGAGACCTTAAGATATGGAATTTTTGCATCTTTAAAAAAATGGCCTATAGTTAAGACAGCATTGCTAGAGTGAAGGTAAGAGTCGGGAGATGAAGGAAGATGCAGCTGTGTTTTGCCATGGTGGTGAATCTCAGGTGTGTACGACAGGCAGCTGTCAGGCAGTCCGTCAATTATTTGCTCACTCTATCACTCAGTCAGTCAGTCAGTCATTTAGTCAGTCAATTACTTGCTCAGTCAGTCAGTCACACCTCCATCCCTTCCCTCCTAACTCAGCCATTCCCTCCCTTCCCTCTCTCCCTTTCACCTCTTCATAGACATTTGATATACGAGTTATTTCTTTTCTTTGCTCTCACGGCCACAGGTTTTCTCAAGTTGTGATGGGTTGTCGCCCCGCCACACACACACACGCATGAGAGAACACACACGTGCTTCCCGCCTCACTGCCTCAAGGGGCATTGTTCCCTGGTGAGGTTACGGACTACGGTAATTATGGAGGAGAGTTTCACGTTCGTTTTCAGAGACACCAACTACTTTTTCTTGACCTACAATAGGTGCTTGTTCTAATGGTGCTAGTTTTATTTTGCGCAAACCAAAAAAAAAAAAATGAAAAAAAATGAAAAAAAAAATTGAAACCTAACCTAACCTTATGTTTTAACCTAACCTAACCTAACCTAACCTAACCTAACCCAATCCAACCTAACCTAACCTTAACCACAAAATATTATTAATTTTTTTTAATTTTTTTTTATTGAGCGCAAGTAGAGTAGTGGTGTACAGTATACTGAGCCAAAAAAAAATTTGAATTCGTGAGTAGTAAGGTCTGTAGCGTACGTGAAACTCTCCCCCATATTAACCCGGACGACTTACAGAGCGTCCAAGATAGAGCTCACTAAGTCAAGTTACATAGCTTCATGGGACTTTCAACCTTGCTAAATGTGACATAAAAAAGGGGCTCAACTAACCAGTGGAGGAACATAAGAAAAAACAAAGTAACATAAGGAAGCTACAAGAGGCTGGGAGACCTACATGTGGTAGTTCCTGTTACTTAACACTACCTACATCCACCTTTCATCCCCATCCATAACACTGTCTAGCCTCCTTTTAAAGCTCCCTATTGACTCCGCACTAACTACCTGTCTACTGAGTTCATGCCAATCATTTAGCACCCTATTTGTGAACCAGTTATTCCCTAATTCTTTTTTAACTCTACGCTATTTTTCTTTTCTTTTTGAAGGGTGAGTGAAATGCTATATGCAAAAAATAAAAATAAAACAGGTATTTCAAAAACTGGCACTCGTAACCTGTTGCGTCGCTGTGCCTCCCTTTGCAAAGATGTCTTCAGCCTCTTACTGCCAAAGCCTATGACTCAAAGGTGCCACAAAGGTTGTTGTTTTTGTTGAAGGGCAGTGATGTCGAAGTCGGACTCAAAGGTGCCACAAAGGTCTGATGCAGCACAGCGCATCACACACTGCCCCATTCCCCCTACACTTTGCACCACAACAAACCATCCACCAGTGTTGCCAAATGTGCCGGACGTAAAAGCGCTGGATTGAGGTATGAAATGCGCTAGAAATGCGCTAGAAAAGTTTTTGTCTCCTCACCTCAGTGACCTCACGCCTTTTTTATGTATGTATGTATGTGTATGTGTATGTATGTGCATATGTATATGTATATGTATATATATGTAATAGATAAGGCGTATTTTGTAGTGTCCTTCCGGAGTAAAATTATACTTATTTAAGCTCCGCCCCTGCTTGCCATCACAAAATACGATTGTAGCGCTGCCAAAGCTCTTTCTTGATGTTGCCGAGAGTAAAAGTGTCGTACACTTCATTACCTCTTGCAGAGGCTCAAGGAATATCGTTAAGGTTGACATTATTGAAGGCACAGCAAAGAGTAGTAGCGTGATTGTCTGTATTACACATCGATATCTAATTGTTTTGAGCTCTTAGAATGGCCTAGCATTGTTTTCTAACTCTATAGATGGACTTGATATTAAACTGAAATGTTTAGGGCGCTATGAAACTGTTATTTGAATATCTATTTGCTACACAGCCATTTCACGATGTGCGTCGAGGATGTTTAATGCTTTCATGGACCTGTACGTATGTAGGCTACGTGTACCTACATCTACGTTTCACCAATTATTCTTTGCCTAAACCTAGATGAATGCTGGTTGTGATTCATCCTCCGTGCATCTCCCCCGTTTAACATCCATGGGCGGGTGTGTGGTGGGCGGGTGTGGTGGGCGGATGTATGATGGGCGTGTGGTGGGTGGGTGTGTGTTGTGGGCGGATGGTTGATGGGCGTGTGTGGGTGGGTGTGTGGTGGCGGATGTGTGATGGCGTGTGGTGGGTGGGTGTGTGTGGTGGGCGGATGGGTGATGGGCGTGTGGTGGGGTGGGTGTGTGGTGGGCGATGGTGATGGGCGTGTGGTGGGTGGGCGGGTGGTGGGCGGATGGGTGATGGGCGTGTGGTGGGTGTGTGGTGGGCGGGTGGTGGTGGTGGTCGGGTGGGTGCCTGGGTGGTGGTGGGTGTGTGGTGGTCCGTGGGTAGAGACCTTCTTACCGTGTTTGGAGCTGAGTCAGACTGATGAAATGTTCGTATTCATGCCCTGCGATAGGTTCTCTAAAGGCTTCTTTTTGTGTGATATAACATTATATACCAAATTTATACATTTCTATTGCAAATGTAATATCATCATGAATATATTTAGTATTTGACTATACTATAGCAATATACACCAGTTTTGTGCTAAGCACAGCAAGCATCAACGAAGATTCGGACACATTGAAAAAATTCGAGGGATTGGGAATTTGTTCCAGACGTCGCTGGAGAATTTTAATATTTTGTACTTCTTACCTGTTAAGAGTCACCTACTCTACTCCTTACTACTCCTTACCTACTCTTAATTAAATACAGTATCCTTTGCATGTCGTGCGCATGTAATGAATGTTGAATTGGATGAGAATTAAAGGAAAAGAGAAACATTTACGGGAGGAGTTTTGATAAGATTTTCTCATGCGCGCGATCTGATTGGCCAGGCTCTTGAAACCACCACCCACCCCCACGACTGTATATTTTTACAGGAAAAGAGTAAAATATCGCTGCCGGAGTGTATCTGCTCAGTTTTCTATGCACGCAAAAGAGTAAAATATAAGTGGGCGGAGCTTAAATAAGTAAAATTTTACTTCCAAGGGCATGGACAAAATACGCCTATATAAATATTAGACGATAAATATTAGACGAGCCCTGACCCTATATAATAATATGCTAACGTCAAATTAATTTTGGTCTAGCATCAGTTTAGGTCAGAGGACTCCGCCTCTTGATCCGGTGAGATTAATGCCCGTATTCGTAGTCACATACCATCATTGTACGTGGTCATTGTTCACTTTTTGTCTTGTCCTAATTAAATCAATATGTCATGCCAGCTCTGTTGTGATTGCAATAGGAGTAGTACTGTATGATTGCTCTAGTACTTTCCATGGCAGCTACAAGATCAAGTGAATAATTTTGACTGAGTAGAAATGGAACAAAATCATAGCAATTATCACGAGCAATCATGGTATGTGACTACGAATATGAGCATTATAAGCACTACACTCTTCCTTCCCAGTTCTCACGGTCCCATCCCAAGCCATCTTGTTGATTTTTTTCTTTTTCTTAGTCACTCTTATTGTTATTCATAATTTCACAGAAAAAAAAATTAGATAGTACACTCATACACGAACAAAACTGTATAACAGGTGATCTGTAGCATCAGCAACAATCAAACTTGGTGTGTGTGTGTGTGTGTGTGTGTGTGTGTGTGTGTGTGTGTGTGTGTGTGTGTGTGCAGTGGCGTACCCAGAAAATTGAAAAGGGGGGGGCCAAAAAAAAATAAAATTATATGTATTATATATATATATAATAATAATATATTATATTAATATAAATTTATTATATATATATATATTTTAAAATTATATATATATATATATATATATATATCATAGACCACTTAGAAATATAATGGTCTGTGATATATATATAGGTATTTATTTATTTAATAAAATATATTTTATATTTATTTTTTGCAAAGAGGGGGCCATGGCCGCATGGCCCCCCCCCCTCGGAAACGCCACTGTTGTGTGTGTGTGTGCAAATGTGTGTGTGCGTTACGTACGTATGAATGTGTGTGTGTGCGTACGTGCGGTGCGCGCGCGTGTGTGTGTGTGTGGGGTGTGTAAGTGTAAGTGTAAGTGTAAGTGTGTGTGGGTGTGTGTGTGTGTGTTGTGTGCATGTTTGTTGGCATTTCTGGCCACCGTGACCATGCATGCTTCTATCACATGAGGTGGAAGGGCCAAGGTTTGGGTCCAGGTGTGAAAAGGGAGTTTATCTCATGGGAATGGACCCGTTTACTCTACTTGAGGTAAGGATTGATTTGACATCTTCAAGCCTCAATAGTTGGGCAGTGATGTTTGATTTTTCTATGTGAACACTATTTTGATGATACAGCCATTTAATTACGGGAAAATGTATACGCTCTAAAACGACTGGCGCCATGTTGTGACGTCACTAGCGAAGAACAACAGAGCAAAACAGTAAGCAGACAAAAACAAAGTAAAACTGCAAACAGTAAACTGCAAAACAGTAAACGGGTCCTTGCAATGGACCCGTTTACTCACACCTAAAACACGGAGTATTATAAAGCTTTGGGTGCAATATAGGCTAAATACACTGAAATCATATTCTTTTTGCTGAGAAATGCACCATAAATGAAATATATGGCCTTTTTGGGGCCAAAAATATCACAACACGGCGGAACGCGCTGTGATTGGTTGTGACGTAGTAACTGCAGACTCAGATCTCGCCTGATCACTGATGGGCTTGTTTTGGCTCAGCAAACCGCAATACCTATCTATGCATTCAACATGTACCAGACAAAAAAACATATTATGCTTGTTTTGTGCTAATGTGCAAAAACCCCACAATTAAAAACTCCAGAGAATGTGTTCAAAAACTATGCCTAGGACAAGAAAAGAGAAACAGTGGTGGATGTCTGCAAGGCGTGATTTCTCGATGAAGGAAAAAAATTCATACTATTGCTGTGAAGACCATTTTGATGTATGTATTACTTGTGCATGGATAAGTAACTTGCAAATGATATGTAGCTGTGGGGCTTTAAAGCTGAGCTGTGATAAGTTGCGGGAGTAGTATGCAGTATCCCAAGGCTTTTGAGGTAGGGATGGGGACAGGCTGGGTTTTTCATGTTAAGTATACAACACTCAGTGAGTTAGGTAAAATTCTAGAGTCCTTTCCCGCCCTTATTAGAGTGTTTTTTCCAGCCCTTCACAGATCCCTTCAGATACCTCTAAACTGTAATTATAAAGTGGGGGGGAGATGCCCCCTTCACCCCCTCCCCTCCTTAACGACCCCTGGACCCCTCAAAAATATAATATGTTTTAATATTACTAATCTAACCTCACTATAACCTAACCTAACCTTATCTCACTAAAAACCCCATAGCGAGACCCCCATAAAAAAAAATTACTAAACCCAACCTTGTAAAATTATAGTTTTATTTTACTAACCTAAAATAACCTTACTAACTTGCATTACCCCTACTACTGCAAGATGACCAGTAATCCCTTCAAATGATGTAGTAGGGATTCACTGTGTTTGTGAATATGTAAGTTGTAGTTTATAAAAGGAAAAAGTGGATAGACAGAGATAAGTGGCCCGTGACACCAGACAAGTGATGACTTCTGGGATCGGCATTCCTTATAGGGAGCTTAAATTTAACCTGCAATGACATGTACAGTAGACAGATAGACGAACTCATAGAGGAACAGGTAGAAATGTATGGTTATTAAAGGTTGTAGTGGTGATAGAGTGACGAAGGGTGTATGTTTTGCTTATGTGGGGAAAGAAAGCCATACATTTCTACCTGTTCCTCTATGAGTTCGTCTATCTGTCTAGCTTTACATGTCATTGCAGGGTTTATTTATGCTCCCTATAAAGGGAAAGCCGATCCCAGAAGTCATCACTTGTCAGGTGTCACGGGCCACTTATCTCTGTCTTTTCCACTTTTTTCCTTATAAACTACAACTTACATATTCACAAACACAGTGAATACCTACTACATCACTTGAAGGGGGATTATGGTCATCTTGCGGTAGTAGGGGTTTCAAGTTGGTGTATTAGTAGGTATACATATAGTAGCGGCCGCTTCACAGTTTTTGCTCTGTTTGCTTTCGCTAGTGACGTCACAACATGGCGCCAGTCGTTTTAGAGCGTATACATTTTCCTGTACTTAAATTGGCTGTATCATCAAAAATACTGTTCACATAGAAAAATCAACATCACTGCCCAACTATATGAGGCTTGAAGATGTCAAATCAATCCTTACCTCAAGTAGAGTAAACGGGTCCATTAAGGCTCTCTCTCCGTCTAGCGGACGATAAAGGCGAATTTCACGGACCACCCTCTCCTAACTCCCCTTCCTCCCATGGCCACCTGCTTCTCCCCTCCACTAATCCTTAAACTTCTCACCTTCATGCCAGGTCACAGAAGAGATAATCCGGAAATACCGAGGCTTGACCTGGGCCGGCCTCACCACAGTGACCACATCCATAGCATAAATGGCAATTTTTGCTTTTAACCAGGGCGCTAGGAAAAATGCGCTAGAACATAAACCAGATTGAATAGAAATGCACTGAAAAACGCGCTATGCGCAAAACACAAACTGTACACGCTGTTTGTGATGCCAATGCGTCAGAACTAGCGCGTTTCGCGCTGGTTTGGCAACACTGCGGCATCCACTCAGCAAGTCAGGTTCATTTTGAGTGACTTCCCAACACACAAATCCTGGCCTATCAATAGCTGGGCCCGGATCCTCACTTACAATTAATATTTACTCTTAAGTGTTACTCTTAAAGTAATCGTCCAGACCCAATTTTTTTTTGCCGAATTATGTTGAATGTAGGTAGGGTGGTGTGGGGGGACACCGTACTATTAGTGGAAAAATATTCATAAAAAATCCATTTTTTACCTGAGAGAGTGCACACTGTGCCCAAAACAAACTTCACAATGGGGCCCACCTATGGTAACCCTCATGAATACTTAATTCAGATAATAAGGGCCATTAAGGTTTTTTATAAATTTTGGACTCGTCGGTGTCCCCCGAGGGGGACACCGGATCATTATGGGGGCACCGTATGATATTTTTAAAACTCTATACATCAAACATATTGTTGTTTTTTTGCTGAAATAACTATATTGCTAAGCCTGGGACACCCACCATTATTATTAGTGATGAAATGAAAGATAAGCCTATAAAATAGATTTATTAAAAGTAGGTCTAGGTATTTTTGCTACTATTCAAAAGGGTGATCATGAAGCATGCAGCGGGGGAAACACCTTCACAGGTCAGCCTGCTCTTGGTGATGCCTGGAGGTCACCGGAAAATTTTGCATGTTTGGATCAACAAAAGCTTATCTAGGATGTAGAGAAGGTTGAAGTGTTGGGGGGTTAGCGGACTTCATCGGAGGAAAGAAATTTTTTAATTTTCCTCCTCATGATGGCCAACACCTGAGCAACTGACACTAATGTGCCACACCCCTTCCCTCTCCAGCTTCAGCTGAACCAGAACAAAGTCCACTTGATGTTTTCGCAGCAAAGGTATGTGTGCAGTCCAGTGCTCGTCGTAACTCATGGTAGTCTCGGGGAGTGGGTACAGCGAAGGGGGACACATCAACTTCCCCTCGTCAGTGGGTCTTCCATCAGGGACAGGCACGACTTCTTCCGCTGTGGACCCTTCTTCTTCCCAATGTTCTTTTCACCCGCTGCCTTCTTTTGTCTCCAGCTTCTGACTCTTCTCTGCTTCAACCTAGGTAGATATTGCCTCCTCATTCTCGGTTAAAATGCAGGGCCCGACCCTCTTCCCCCCCTTTCCATAAGCGAGATTTCCAATTAGGGAACGGCTGACAACTCTGGGGTAAGTCTGTTTGTTGAGAAGGGTGTCCTGGGGGGGGCAGGGTGCCGTTTTTGCTCGGCCGGGTGGCAGGGTGCATCTGCTGGGGCCCGGGGTGGCAGGCTCTGTCGTGCTGGGTGGGTGTTGGCAGGCTTTGTGGGCGGGGCCCGGGGGGGCCCAGGGGGCGTGTGCTGGGGCCGGGGGTGGCAGGTTTGTCGTGCTTGGGGCCCGGTGGTGGCAGGCTCTGTCGTTCCCTGGTGCTGGGGTGGCAGGCTCTGTCGGGCTGGGGCCCGGGTGGCAGGCACTTTCATCTAGCCTGGGAGGAACAGCGGGGAAGGGGTATGCTCTGAGGTATGGCTTCAGCCAGTCGCCCTCTCCATCTGAATTCTCCATCGGAAAAAGGGTTGGGTAACTTCCATACAAATTGGGGGTTTGGCCGGCGCTCGGTTACATGGCCTACAAACACATCATCGGGGAAGATGTTCGATTGAGTGGCCATATACCAGTCGCCCGGAAACCATGAAAATTTGGGGGAGGGGGTAGTGGCTTTGGTCATGCCTCAAGAAAAACTCTGGAAAATTGTGGAGTTATGTGCTCGTTAGGGTGCATTGAGCGCTGTGGTTTTTCAGTAGGGCACGCAGGAAAGTCTTAAAGGGACCAAAGACACTCACATCCAATGGCTGGATTGCTGTTGTATGCGGAGGCAAGGTACAATCACGATACCAACATTATCGCAAACTCAACAGGCTGAATGTTCATTTTGACTAGCATGTCCATGATCAGAAAATTTGTCTCTACGGGAAGAACAAGACTTCTCATGGAGATGTGAAGTTTTCTGCACAAACCCATTCACCATTCATCGCCACTAGGAGCAATATCCCTTTGGAACCAAAGATGTGTTCCTCATGAAAGCGGGATTCCATCGGCATCGGGGAAATTTATAACACTGGGGGTTTGGACTGCCCACAGCATTATAATGCCCACAAACGTCTTTGATGCCCACCCCCGTCACGAGTTACCTGCGTGGCTATGGCTGGCCTCTCGCACACACAACCTTGACTGGCTTCATAACAGTCGAAAATGAACTCTCATCCAAATTGTATAATCCGGTCCGGCGTGAATGTGTACTTCCCAAAACTAATGTGTAAGCCTTAAAGAAGGGTTCACATTGCCCTTTTTTGAAGGCAAACAATCCTGGCAAAGGACATGCCTTCCGGAGCCTTCAATACAAGGTTTGGATGACGGTTCATGAAGGCATAGTACCAGTCCCTTGTCGCCATTTCTCTTTCTCCCAGGCAGCAGGGATGCTCTTGCTCCCACAAAGCTATGGCATACTGGTACACCATCCTACGCAAAACGTTCATGGGCAGGCCGTAGAACATCTTGGCTGCGTGGATGGTATAATCAGCAATGTATATTTCTTTGTTTAGGGCTGAAAACCCTATTGCTACGGGAAGCAACAGCCATATAGGTAACTCCATCCCACAGCTTCTTCGATAGATAGAAGGGTCTGTAACAAAAGAAATGAATTAGGACTTAAAAAGGCCCTTGCTGGCAACAAAAGTTGACAAAAAAAATAATAAATAGAGCGCTTGAAGGCATCCTTTAACAAAAAAATTAATTAGGACTTAGAAGGCCCTTGCTGGCAATAAAAGCTAACAAAAAAATGAATAAATTTTTAAATCTATAATCTAGAGACCCTTAAGCTATCCCTGAGGTCTTTTGCATGACCTCATCCCAGGGAGACCAAAGAAGCGGGGATGAGGTCATACAAAAAGACCTTGGGAGATATGGAACTAAATAGAGCAACTTACAGCAAGAGTTGTTTTCTTTATGTTGAATCTGTCAGCGGGTTCTTTCAGGCTGCAGCTAGTGGCCACGCGGTGCTTAAAGGCAGCCTCCAGGTCAGTGCGGTCCATCTGCTTGTCGCTCTTCCTGAAATATTTGCGAGGCATGATGACGGTGATGGCAGTAGGTTAGGTTAGATCTGAAAAAAAGTTAATGACATTAGACATCATGCATAGTTAGGTTAGGTTAGTTTAGGGTTTGCTTAGCTTAGTATTTTTTACAGTGTAGAGGCGATTTTTGCATGGCCACCATATTATTTTGGGACTATGAGTCTGGCAATATATGTGGGGGGTCACCGAACGTCATGCCCCAAAATATGCAGTGTAAATGTTTTTTTTAACCATAAAAATTAATTCTAGAATCATTCTAATAACATAAATCACTTATATAATAGTTAGTTCATGTGCTTATAGCATAATAACACTGATATAGCATCATAATTTAATACCAATCACCTTCAACTTTATGCCCACAAAAAAAACACTGTTCCATTTAATTTAAATGCACTAGTTCACCACCACCATTAATATCATGCGAATATCATAGTCAATCACTTTTGTTATGTTTTGTAGGTATTTCAAAATATATAGCTTTTTCAAAATTTAATGTAGTTGATCCCCCGACTTTACATACGTTGATCCCCCGCGCCACAATTTTTTTGTAAATAATGCCAACACGGCCTGTTCGAAAAGCATGCACTACTTTTCCCTCAATAACATGTCAATACGGTTATACCTCGTATTGCAACTTACCTCAAAAGAATCAAAGCCATCACAGCCGACATTAGCCACTATATAAGACGGCGAAAAGTAACAAGAACATAGAAAAATAAAATTTTACTGGTAAACACCGGAGGTGACGCTGAGCTCCCCGTTGCTCCCCAGTAGTTTATGAGGTGGCGCTGCATCCGTGGTGGCCCGGTGGTGTGTGCCTGAATTTTTGGTTTCTAAAAGCTTTAAATAAAACTGTATCTTATTACCGATAAAATGAAATCCCACCAAAAACTACCATGTGTTGCTGGAACTCCTATGGGGAGTTTAGAACTTGTCAACGTTTTTAAATGATAATTACCTTTATTAAGATTTTTCATTAGATTACAACTTGAATGGAGGATTTAACTTAGTCTTTGACTTGCACTATGTGATTATGTTTGACCAAGTCTCACTGCTGAAGAGTACTGAAAAAAAAAGGGGGGTGTATTTAAGGGAAGGGGTAAGGTTTAGGTTAAGGGAAACAGGGTGTGAGGTTAAGGGGGTTGCCAACCCTCCAGGCAGTACTTCCCCTGGTTACTCCGGGCACGTTTTTGAATAATAGTAAGATTAGATTATGGTTGGTTAGTCGTGATTGATACGTGGAATTATACCCAGTAAGCTGACTCTTTTGAAGTGTGGGAATTACTGTCCTAAACAGAATAATCACCTGGGGTTTTATAAAAACCAGAACTATTTGCAAAACATCACCATTATTCAACTGAAATAGTATGTCTCTTGCTTGAGATTTATATCCAACTATAAGGGTTAAACCAACACCGGAAAACTCTAATCGGATGTAAGAAAAAAATTTTATGATACAGGAAATCTTCCTAGTGTAAAAGAAAGCTCTTATGAGCAAATTCCTCACTGAATCCTTTTTAAAATAAAAAATTTTTTTTTCCTATATTTAGGTAACATACCGTTTAATATTAAATTTAACAGGAAGATTATAAAATAGGAGAAAAAATGGAGAAAATGAGTTGTTGTGTATTCAAAAGCCCATAGATTAAGAGGACACAGCGAGCCTTTTCCTAAGGAAAGGAGAGTGTAGACCCCTCCGAAGCCACAGAAGGATGAGGGGGGGACTCGTTAATAATACTTAAAAGGATGGGAGACCTCTTTTTTAGCGTAAACTAAACATTGTTCCCCATATTTGAAAATATAGTAAAAGGAAAAGGGGGGGGGGGGAAACAGGGGGAATGGGAGCGATTACCCCAGGAAGGAGAGCGGGGACGGCGTTCCCGGCGTTTCCCGCCCAGCAGAAAAAAAAAAGGGGAAACGTTTTTAAGGGTCTAGACGGACCTGAAAAGAAGAGCTTTTAATCACAAACTAACTAATTAAAATAATGAAAAAACGTGTCCCCAAACAAAGGGTGCCTAAATCAGACCTGTTACTTTTAATAGAAGAATTTAATAGTTTAATCTAATACCCAAGAAGGGTGTTTTTTTATGTAATGCGACGTCGAAAGCGTTTTCAAGGTGGGGGGTATGGAAGAGTAGCATAGAAAATTTTGGGGGAAATTTCAATTTAGCGAACACTAACCGTCCCTTTTTTTGCCAGATCATAACGATAGGGATTATTTTAAGACATTTTGAATTTGGGAGTGTTTCGGTCTGATCAATGCTGGGGGAAAAATGAAAAAATTGAATCATTAGTTATCACTGATCGCGGAATAATTATCCCACGGATTTTGACTCGTATACGGCATGTCGGGGTGGGGAAATGGACGAAAGAGGAAAGAAATGGCGGGGGAAAGAACGAAAGAAGATAAACAAAATGGCGCGTAGGAAGGACAAATGATGAGAAAATATGGCGGAAAAGAAAGAAAGGCGATGAGTCACCCGTGAAACTGAAAAAAAAATTACAGACTAACTCGGGAATTAATGTAATAATTCTAACTCTCCCCGAATATGGGCATACAGTGGCGCGAATTTGAATTAATTTCGCGTTGAGCCTCGACGGTGATCCCCGTCGGTGGACCCCACCCTAGTACCATTGTGTGTGTTACACTCCCCAGGAATAAAAGAAGTTAAATTTTTTAGATGTTTATTACAGTCACGGCCAAGGCTTGGAAGTTCAAGACGTGACGCCGTCGCATCATCACCCTCGCGGCGTGGAGATGTGACACGGCACCCAATCATGTTTCCATTGCTCGTATTTCAGCTCGTACACGCGGTCAAACTGCTCGGTGGCAGGACAGAATAGTAAAAACTTTAAAGTCTATATATCTGGCGTAAAGGCACAGCTCACCCCTGGCGCAGGTGAGAACCGATGTATAGGGCGGGTGAACCACGGAATGACACCCTAGACAGCGAACCTGAACAGAAGCTGTGTGAACGCGTCTAGAAGGAAGTACTAATAGGGGCGCCGGGATGCTCATTCAAGTATGTAGACACAGATAAGATAGCAGCTCAAATAAGGCCTGCGCGTCGACATCAGAATGAAACCTGCGGAGCAAAGCGAGGCCCCCGGGGCCTGGGCCCATACTTATAAAGATTTAGGATTCGTCTTAGACTCGCTCGAGTCTTAAATATGGCGGCCGGCGTCCTAAATCATTTCGAGCGCATCCTAAATCGCTAAGACTCGTCCTAATTTCGAGGTTTGGCTAGGACAGGGTGTGAGGGTCCTAGCGAGCAGGGCGGCGGCTAAGACTCGTCTAAGGACGTAAACATGGAGTGCTCCACCACTCCTGAGAACTTTTCGTGATAGGATAGATGTACTGGACGAACTTGTTGATACATAACTAATCAAGCGATACCGCTTGGACCGAGAAGGGATTATATATGTGACAGACTAGTGGGAGATGTAATATAAAGCAACACTAAAAAATACGGCCATCAGTGCATGACAAGTCACGAGTGTGTTATTATTCACTCTTTGAGGTAGTCATGTTCCTCTGCCTTGATATCATGTATCGTGATACAGATTGAAGTGCATCCCACCAAACTGTTGATGAAGAATGGTATCATGTTGAGAATAAAAGCGATTTAGAGTAGGCTCACTATAAATAAAAATTTAAAAAATGAATAAGTCGTGATTTATTAAGCCAGGAAAAATTATAAACTCTATTTTTTTCCCACTGCCGTATCTTGTTTTTTCTTTTTTGTTTTTGATATATCTTTTAATTACCAAACCCCCCCCCAAACCCTAACAACATTTTTTTTGGTTGAA
>JACEEZ010025238.1:1058281-1121118 GCA_016584305.1 Chionoecetes opilio | reverse complement strand
CCCCCCCTAAGCACTGGGGTCCCAGGTGGCCTAAACCCCTCTCACTGTCCTAGGACCCCATCTAGCCCCGAAGGCTGCATATGGCACACTACCAGACAGTTGGTCGCCGGCCTTCCCCCCCTTACACATGCGCTTTGCGTGCTCCTTCACCCCGCATACAGTCCTTTCAGGATGAGAATGGACCGGGCCTTGTCCCCCTTTAAGACCGGGAAATTTGCGGCCGGACAACGTGCCGTATGAGTTCCCTACTTAAACATGACACCCCCTTGAAGTCCACGGCACTCCCTCTTCACACCAGTTTGCCCCGGGGCGTCTCCTATAGCCAGTGATTCAGGACTGGGAGGGGAGGAAATTATCGTTAGCTTATTGTTATTTATAAGTTATTTTCATCTCTTCCCTATTATATGTATTTCCCTCGTTACAATAGGCAGCAAGTGAATGGGGCAGCAGGCTGGTTTAACACCTGCCGCACGCGGCGCCACCGTCGGCGGTAACAGAAGTTGCTTAGGACCCGGGCGGAGGTATCTTTTGGAATGTCTTTAGAAATTGATCTTGATCTTGATGTTAAGGTGGCCTTTCTTCATGGGCCAGAGCGGCATTTGGAAGGGGCTCAAAGGGCTACACCCTCTTAGCGTCCTAGACCGACTAGTTATACCGGCCAAAGAAGTTACTGAGAAGCTTTTTCGGGCGTCATCTTAGCCTCGAAAGGGACAGAAGGCCAACCCTTTTTAGTGCCACCTACCAATCAGCGCCGCGACACAATCTGTATTTGCGGGAATACTATATCCCGAGTGTCTCTCTCTCTCTCTCTCCCTCTCGTCTCTTCTCTCTCTTTTCTCTCTCTCTCTCTCTCTCTCTCTTTCTTCTCTCTCTCTCTCTCTCTCTCTCTCTTCTCTCTCCCCTCCCCTCTCTCTCTCCTTTTCTCGTCTCTCTCTCCCCCTCTCTTCTCTCTCTTCCCCCTCTCTCTCTCTCTCTCTCTCTCTCTCCTCTCTCTCTCCTCTGCTCCTCTCCTCTCTCTCTTCCCCTTCTCTCCTCTCTCTCTCTCTCTCTCTCCTCTCTCTCTCGTCTCTCCTCTCTCTCTCCCCTCTCTCTCTCCTCTCTCGTTCTCTCTCTCTCTCTCTCTCTCTCTCGTCTCTCTCTCCTCTCTCTCTCTCTCTTCTCTCCCCTCTCTCTGCTCTCCCTCCCCTCTCTCCCCTCCTCTCTCTCTCTCTCTCCTTTTTCTCTCTCTCCCCTCTCTCTTCCTCTCTCGTCTCTCTCTCTCTCTCTCTTCCCTCTCTCTCTTCTCTCTCTTTCCCCCCTTCTCTTCTCTTTCCTCTCTTTCCCCTTCCCTTCCTTCTCTCTCCTCTCTTTCCCCTTCTCTCTCTCTCTCTTTCCCTTCTCTCTTCTCCCCTCTCCTTCTCTCTCTCTCTCTCTCTTCTCTCTCTCCTCCCCTCTCTCTCTCTTCTCTCTCTCTCTCTCTCTCCCCTCCTCTCTCTCTCTCCCTCCCTCTCTCTCTCTATCCTCTCCTCTCCTCTCTCTCTCTCTCCCCTCTCTCTCTCTCTCTCTCCTTTCTTTTCTTCTATTATTTCTTCTCCCTCCTCTTCCTTCTCCTTGAGTTCCCCAGATATGTATTTCTGCTAGTCACAGTGCAGTGTACACGCCGAGGGATTCTCTCTCTCTCTCTCTCGTCCCTCTCTCGTCTCTCCTCGTCTCTCTCTCTCTCTCTCTCTCTCTCTCTCTCTCTCTCTTCTCTCTCTGTCTCCTTTTTTTTCTTCTATTATTTCTTCTCCCTCCTCTTCCTTCCCCTTTTCATCCTCCACACACATACCCTACCCAGTATGTGATATTTATCGTGAATAACGACACTTTTTTCTGGTGTGTTTTTGATATGTTTGGGAATTAATCTGCTAACCGTTTTTTGTCCGCAAATCATATCTATTCCGCCCAGCCCACCCCTATATATATAGTATATATATAGCCCACACCTATATTATATACATAGTGTATTATACAGCCTAATATACTATATACAGTCTAAAATATATAATATATAACCTATAATATAACCTTGTTGTTATGGTGACGGAGAAAATTGCGGCTAAGACGACCCCAACCCCTGCCTTAGTTTTACACTCGCTGCACTGTCTTAGGGGGAGCGAGCTTTGCTTCCGAAAATGTCCACCTAGCGCTAAGATGGTCTTAGTCCCCAAAGATGGTCTTAGTAGTTTTTCCAAAATGCCGCCCCAGGCCTTTAAACCGGCTGCTCCTGAAAGTCTTGTTCTTGTTCTTGTTTAGGGCTGTAAGTCTATTGTCTATTTCTTATATCCCACATTCTTTCCAAAAACTCTTTCACTGTCTCAATCATCCGTCCACTTGTCTCACCACACAGTCCCAGCAGTAAAAACATCCAGTCTCTCCTGTCCTTTCAACCACCTCGTTCAATGTCACCTCCCATTTCAGTAAAAACCACACGCATCTTTTCATTCTCTCCCCGCTATACTTCTCACATTCTAGTATCACATGTTCCACTGTTTCATCCTCACCCTGTCACACATCTGGCCCCACTTTGCTGCCTGACTCGGACCATCTGTAGTTCCTTGCATTTACATCTAAGCACTGCGTTCTGGCTTGGAAGGAAGGTCGCCACCCCGGGTTCCATCATACACACTTTCTACCTGGTGCCTCTTTTCTCCTTATACCATTCTAGTTTTTCTTTTCTCCATCTCATTTTTCCACTTACTCAGCCCCACTTACTTCACTACTCTATCGATCCCCAGTTTTCCACTTTCTCACATCCCACTCAAGGCCTTCTTCATCCCATTCAACATCTTCCATTAAATTACATTCGGTTTTCCATCTATCAGTTGATACATCCCCCAAAAATCGCAATCCACTTCTTTCTACCATTTTTTGGCATTGCTTCCCCCATTTACTACTACTTTTCACTCCACAAATAAACTTTTCGTCCCAATCTTGTGTCCTCCATTCGTTTCAGTCTGATCTTATACCTAGTGTTGCTTTCGAATGTCTCTCCCTAAATGTACTCCATCCCATGCCCACCTCTTAATAGTCCGGCAGCTTAGTAAAATGATGGGGACATGCCGGATAAAAGCACCAAAATTTTTTCAGGCACTCTACAGGCCCTAGCTATGATTTTGAGAGGGGAGACAAATGATCCCATCCTCAATGGCTATAAGGAACGCTTCTTTATTATTTGACATTTCCGCATTTGGAAATTAGGTAAAGGGGTTTTTTTAAAAAGAATAGTCATAAGGAAAATGTTTATTTGGATGCAAGTTATCTTATTTTTATTATTTAATAACTCCAAAACAAAATATTCCAATATGGCTGTAAAAAAAAACATAATTCAATATTTATTCGACTTTAAACCCCCCTGCGACATCGCGAAATGCCATGTAGTTTATTAGCAGAACACGAATTAAAACATACCCCTTTGGGCAATTCAAAATGACAGGGGTTTAATCTACTGACGGTGCATTATAAAAAATAAGTATTCATTAAGCTCATTATACAACAATCATGTTCTTCCTGTACAGCTGCAGGAATGCATGTCTTTGTTAAGCACCAGTATCACAATGCAGGTATGATTCATAATTGTAATTATGTGTCTACTTCTCACATTTGCAGCTGCACAGTTCGGTGCATTTCCAGCGGGCTTTCTTGCATGAACATCTCCCGCCACAACCTGCAGCATTTTTGCAGGCACACTTCACAATTCACTTACGCCTTTGCTGCCGCAGGCTGCGAGCTCCAGACAGGAACCAGGACTTTGTTTTCTGCTCCAGTGTCCAACCGCAGCCTTCAGCAGTTGGTGTCTGTTGTTGGCCTGGTGACAGGTTGTCCAGATGCCAGCCTGGTACACTGCACGCTTGGTGTGCTGCAGCAGGCCTGTTGGGGTTGGGGGAATGTTCTCCATCGTTTTTTTTTTCTGGCAGAACAGTTCCTTTTTTTGCTTCATTCACCGACACCAGAGGGCTGGTCTTGTCATATATAACGACTGTGAAAAAGTTCCAGCATCTGGAAAATCCTGGCAATCCACGGTGATTTGTGCATGTGGATGTTCTACGATGAAGTTTTAAGGCATCTGTGACTTCGGTATAGGCCACCCCATGCTTCCCAAACCGACTTTTTCCCTTTCCAAAGAAAGAAGAAGTCGTATCACACCCTGTGAAGCTGGGGGAACACTGTAGCGCTGTGGGACTTCTCTTTGCCCAGAGTACTACAGATGGCATTGATGTGTAGGAAAAGGAAGTTCTTGCCCCTGCCGAAGGCGACCCAGATGTCAGCCGATGGATACTTGCTGGCTAGAAAGTGATACTTCCCGATGAGGATGACAAGAACGTCAGTATCAAAAGGTGGGGTACCAAGCATGTGGTGCATCCACTCTCTAGGGCATCTTGTAGATGGACCACAATTCTTGTGTCTGCCTCTTCGTGGTCACATGGCGGCATCGAGTGGTCAGTGCCAAATGCAGACTACAGAGGCTCCGATGTTGCAAAGACCTGCTTTCCGTCTGGGAAGGTATGGATACAATCTTCTCTGATAGGAACTGGAAGAGTTCTACCTTGTTTGTGGGGTCACGCAGGAAATCGGGCCAATTGCCTGGGACCTTGGTCTGGCCTGCCACCTTCCTTCGTAACCTTTCCCCCGTTTCTCTCTGGTTTATTCTTTGATTACTGTTGTCCAGGTACCTGTCCCATACCACATCTACTCTCATAGAGGTTTCCCGTTGCCTCATGATGTGGGGAACAAACACTCCACTTGCATAATCGTCAAATGTAGTGATTCCAGTCACTGGGGAGGAGGGGTACCACAGCAGCACCATCGGGCACTCTAACATCAAATGAGCCAGAGGGTTCTTCTTGCGTCTTCTGGGCCAGAATGTTGGTGAGATCGGACTTCTTCCCCTTTTCGGGAGCTTCCCTCTTTCAGCCCAAAGAAGGAGGGTATGGGGGATTCTCATGCTTGAAGAAGGTGTCCAGGTCCCCATCACGGTGCTGTGTGACTATGTAGAGACGGGAAAAGAGGGCCACGTCATCCTTCAGCATAGACACTTGTCCGACCTGCTTACTCTTCGTCTTTGGTGTTGGCGATCTGAACAGGGGCAATTTGTTTTTCTTAATTGGGTCATGGATGGAGTGTGTAGCATCTGTCAACACTGACTTCTTGTATGTCTCATACTGCTTCTTGCCACAGGCTCTACTGTGCGGACTGTGTTGACAACAGGATGGTCGATGACATTCCGTGTGTCAAGTGCCAGGGCCCATATTTATAAAGATTTAGGATTCGTCTTAGACTCGCTCGAGTCTTAAATAGGGCGGCCGGCGTCCTAAATCTTTCGAGCGCATCCAAAATCGCTAAGACTCGTCCTAATTTCGAGGTTTGGCTAGGACAGGTGTGAGGTGTCCTAGCGAGCAGGGCGGCGGCTAAGACTCGTCCTAAGGACGTAAACATGGAGTGCTCCACCCACTCCTGAGAACTTTTCGTGATAGGATAGATGTACTGGAAACGAAACTTGTTGATACAAACTAATCAAGCGATACCGCTGGACCGAGAAGGGATTATATATGTGACAGACTAGGGGGAGATGTAATAAAAAGCAACACTAAAAATACGGGCCATCAGTGCTTTGACAAGTCACGAGTGTGTTATTATTCACTCTTTGAGGTAGTCATGTTCCTCCTGCCTTGATATCATGTATCGTGATACAGATTGAAGTGCATCCTAAACCAAACTGTTGATGAGAATGGTATCATGTTGAGAATAAAAGCGATTTAGAGTAGGCTCACTATAAATAAAATTTAAAAAATTGAAAAAGTCGTGATTTATTAAGCCATGGAACAATATCCATAAAACTCTTTTTTCTCTTCCCACTGCCGTATCTTGATAATTTCTTATTTGTTCTTGATATCATCTGTTAATATACCAAACCCACCTCTAACCTAACTTAACAGTTTTTTGGTTGAAAGAACTAGATTCTAGGTAGTAGGCCTATATGTATCAGCATTTTATTCAATTGCGCCATGGGAAGGAATTGGGTTTAAAAGACCCAGAATGAAGAAATCTACACTATGAAACAGGTTAGAATTGTCAGGCTCGAGGATGACCTAAACCAAACGGAAAATATTCCGCAGGAGTTGGCGGTGTGTTGGCGGGTGGCCAACCACCCGGAAAATCGCGCACCATAAAATTTGTTTTTTTTAACCTAAATAACTCAACATAACCAAATCCAAATCTACCCTAAGCTTAACATAACCTAAACCAAACCTTAACATAACCTAAATCTAACCTAACCTAACTCAGAAATTTGGTAATAATGGACGATGACTTTGCGGTCGTTTTCAGACACCGACTATTTTTTCCTGGTCTTCAATAGGTGCATTTTCTAATGGAGATAGTTTAATTTTGCGCAAGCCAAGGTAAAAAAAAAAAAAATCATCACCGAATTTATGGTACCGTTTCCATTAAAACACTGTATCTCCATCGAAAAAGCACTTAAAACTTGGCCGGAGAATTTGTCAGGGTCTTATAGGTTTTAATGAAACCTAACCTAACCTTTTAGGTTTTTTAATAAACCCAAACTAACCTGGAAATCTTAAAAACAAGGGCTCCACGCTAACTGACACAAATGTTGGCTCTACGTATTATACTTACTGTCTTTAAGACATCTGTTTATTTTTAATGAGTGCCGATCCTTACTTTGTCTACATGGCCGATATTAAATTTCAGCGATCCATAATGTTATATTATTTAGTTTTGGTTTTGCGGGTCCCAGAAGATGCTCGTAGCCGAAACGCCGTGTGACGAACGCCCCATATTTTTGCCACCACTACGGGCATCTTTTGGTACAAAATACCAAAAGATGCCGGAAAAGTGTCTGTGTAAACCGGCCTTTAGGTTAGGTTAGGGCAGGTCAGGTTAGGTTAGGTTAGGTTAGGTTACTTAGGTTAGGTTAGTGAACAGCACAAGGGGCTCGAAGAGGGGTGCTGGGTTAGGTCTGTAGAGTTTGTCATCTTTAAAATAGAGGCTCAATCTCCTATCTTCTTCTTATGGCCGACAAGCTTGGGGACATGGTGGAAACCTGGGTTTTTGGGGGGGGGAAAGCACACACATAAGGGAAATAGGGCCCCCCCCCAAAAAAAAAAATCCTTAACTAGGAAAATTTTCCTAGTTCATGGACTTTATCGGGGAAATATTTCCCTTATATGTGTGCTCCCCCACAAAAAGGAGCACACTCATAAGGAAAAATATGACTCCCCAAAAAAAAAATCCCTAAACTAGGGAAAATTCCCTAGTACATAGACTTAATCGGGTAATATTTCCCCGATAAAGTTCATGAACTAGGGAATATCCCTAGTTTAGGGATTTTTTTGGGGGGGCCATATTTCCCTTATGTGTGTGCTCCCCCCCCCAAAAAACTCCGGTTTCCCACCATGTCCCCAAGCTTGTTGGCTATAAGAAGAAGAAAAGGGGTGGAGCCTTTGTTCTTAAGATTTACCCCTAACCCTTTAAAACCACAAAGTATATCTAACCTAACTTATAGGTTTCATTAAAACCTATAAGACTCTGACAAATCTTTCCCGGCCAAGTTTTAGTGCTTTTTCTGATGGAGATAGTGTTTTTAATGGAATTGGTACCATAATATTCGGTATAATTTTTGTTTTGTTTTTAAACTGGGCTTGCGCAAAATAAAACTATCTCCGGTAATAATGGGCGAGAGTTTCGCGGTCGTTTACAGAGACACCGACTATTTTTTTTTGGCCTCAAAAAGGTGCTTGCTCTAATGGGGATTGTTTTATTTTGCGCAAAAAAAAAAAAAAAAAATGAAAAAAATGAAAAAAAATTAACTTAACCTAACCTTATAGGTTTTAAATGAAACCTAACCTAACTGTAAGGGTTTTAATGAAACCTAACCTAACCATATAGGTTTTAATGAAACCTTAACCTAACCTTAACCACAAAGTATCATTTTTTTAATCTTTTTTTTATGGGGTTTTCGCAATAAAATTCATTAGAACAAGGAAAGGTAAAACTTTGGAAGAAGTCCTTCACCCCTATCTTTTTTTTCTTCCCCCTATACCCCAAACCTTGGGGGAACTGGCGGGAATACGGGGTTTTTTTGGGGGGGGGAAGCAAATATAAGTGATTTATGGCTCCCAAAAAAATCATCAAAGTCACTATATGTAAAAATCTAACCTAACCTAACCTTAACCACAAAGTATACCTAACCTAACCTAACCCTTTAAACCCCAAAGATACCTAACCTAACCTAACCTTAACCACAAAGTATACCTAACCTAACCCTAACCTTAACCCCCAAAGTATACCCAACCCAACCTAACCTTAACCACAAGTTATACCTAACCGAACCTAACTTAACCTTAAACCCCAAAATATACCTAACCTAACCTTAACCACAAAGTATACCTAACCTTAACCACAAAGTATACCCAACCTAACCTTAACCACAAAGTATACCTAACCTAACCTAACCTAACCACAAGTATACCTAACCCCAACCTAAACCTTAACCACAAAATATACCTAACCTAACCTTAACCACAAAGTTTCCTAACCTAACCTAACCTAACTGGACTTAGAATTTTTTTAGGCACCTCATATTTCATAGCGGGGCCCTGTGGGTTAACCAAGGGTGAGCGCACGCTGGAACCTTTTCAGATGTGAAATACAATAAGCATACAATACAGTGCGGTAGTTCATTTCAGTCAAAGCCGGAAAGGGGCTCCAAAGTATTTCCCCAAGCCCTATTTTTAGGCCAAGAAAAATAGTCGGTGTCTCTGAAACGACCGCGAAACTCTCGTCCATTATAACCCTATCCCATTAGAAAAAGAACCTATTGTAGGCCAGGAAAAAATAGTCGGGGTCTTTGAAAACGACCGCGAAGTCCTCGTCCATTATAACCGGCAGTCCTTGACGTATCTCTTCGCCGATCATCTCGGCATGGAAAATTCCCCCCCGCAGGACATAGGACATTTTTCTTGCTTGTAAAGAGCTGGCCAAGGATGAAAATCTTGTCCTGAAAAAATTATTTTTCTCGTCGATAAGCGAAGACAATGTCAATGTTTTTTGTCTTTTGAACGGAACGTTGCATATCTGGTACAATTATTCTTATAGATGAATTCATTCGTTGTAGTCCCTTTAGCAATTATCATAGAAATATTAATCTTGTGTTTTTTGATATTTTTATACCTTTCTGATGACTCTTAGTAGTGATTTTCATGAAATCCAAATTGGGACTCCTGCTAAATGTAGCGCTCAGCGCTTCGTCCTAAGCCGCCGTCCTAGGACGCGTCTTAGACTTTCCTCGAACCTTAGGACGCAGGGTTAGGACGAACCCTAGGGCGAATCCCCAATCTTTATAAAATATGGGCCCAGGAGTTCTGGGGTTACGGGGGTTCTGGGACAAAACAGTTAGCAGACATTGTTGCATCCTTAACTAAGTACATGTACGTAAGTAATTCATGGTCATACATGTAAGCCTAAATTCCATTGTAATAGAACGGTTGTCCTGGTAAAATTTGAAAAGTGTGATCTTGAAATATAAGAAGGGGTGAAAAAATAAACAAACTAGTGGATGTATTGCATATACGGAATTTCTTTTGCCTTAAGGCGAATCTTGATTTCATCAAGATTTTTCTAAGTGAAAATTAGCCGTTATCACAAAAATGGTTCATAGAGGCTTCTGAGTAATTGGATCGTTTGTCTCCCCTCTCAAAATCATAGCTAGGACCCTGTAGAATGCCTGAACAAAATTTGGTGCTTTTATCCGGCATGTCCCCATCCTCTTGAAATCTGGTCCTTAGCGGCCGGACTATAAACCTTCAGTCGCTGCATACCTGGGTGCATTCAGTGCCATTCTTGCTACTTTATTTTGTCCCACTTCCAATACAAGCCCTACTCTCTTTAAATTTGAACTTGAGTTGGAAGTCACCCAGCGGAAGCTGTCGGTGAAGCCTTTAAATTGGTCCGGCGTTCTCCCATACACGTAATCTGTTATCTAGGAGAAAAGCAAAAGTGGGAAGCAAGTTAGCGCAAATTACCTATCTAATCAAGATTTATGGACATTTAGAACCGTAGAATGGGATCTTAATACTCTGTGCTGTTGCTCATACGGGGCAACGAGGTTGTAGATGCTGCAGCCAAGATGGCCCTCTCCGAGGTAAACATCTCTCCCTTCCCTGCAAAACGTCTGATATCGCGTGTCTGAAGCTCCACCTTCAACAACAAAAGCGTTTGATAGAGGGACACAGACAACCTGTGACGGTAACACCGCCTGATTCCTCCTCTCAAACGCAGCCTGCAGTGCGTTTAACCACCGTCCAGCTGCTTATACGTGAATACTACTTGTGATATGATAAGACATTGAGAGATCCAAGAAAATGGAGGGCATATGTACCCAAGCTTCACAACTGCTAACAAAACCTGAGGATTATCTAAGGTATGTCTTATGATTATCGAAGTATGGTATGTCTGGTATGAATACACGAACTTTCGAGCGAATGACTATACGAGCGGAGGACCATTCGAGCGAATGTCTAATTAATCAGTAATATCATATATATGATAATGCTTCTATACGCGCATGATCTTAAAAAATATCATGTGTCATTTTGTGTCTTCATCTGTGTCATATTATGGCTATAAATGAACAAATTACCAAAATATCACCAGAGTGGCGACCTACACTAAGATCGCCAATTAGTGTAAAATGTTCTGAGTGTGTCCTTCCCCCCTTCGTCGTCGCCCGAAAAAAAACGAGTAGGAAATTTTAAACCGAAATACTTGCAGATACAAAGCATAAGGCCCTCTTCCATTTGTGCCCAAGTTTCAGGAACCAGTTCTTTCAGTTCAGGGTTGGGTTCAGTTCCGGGTTTCTGGTTCGCGTGTCACAAATGGAACGCAAAAAGCCCGTTTTTTTTTTACAAAAAAACTCAGCTGGCAGCAAGAGGAAGGGGAGTTTTCTCCTGTCGTGTGTAGGCTGTGCTCGCATTATACGTGTTTTCTGATGATAAACGAAATAAATGATGTACCAGCAACATCCACTGCTGGCATCTTTGGCATAAATTACGTTTTTACGGTACCGAATTCGGATAATTTATAGTTTCACCCAACCAACGATCTTCTGATGCGCCTTATGTTTTTCGAATATGTCCTCCTTTTTTTACAAAATGCCCCCCTCTTCCTCTTCTTGTGACCTGCATCGCTTTTGTTTTGGTATTTTATTAAACTTTTTATTATTGGACCCATTAGGAGGTTAAAGGTTAGGTTGGGTTAGGTTGGGTAAGGTAAGGTAAGGTTGGGTTCAGGTAGGTTTAGGTTAGTAAGGTGTCACGGGTGCGCCTCCGAAACTAAGCGATACAGGTCACAAGAAAGGAAGGGGGAGGCATTTTGAAAACAAGGAGACATATTCCTCCCCCCACCTAAAAGGGTTCTATATCTCCGAAAGGGTAAAACTTTGGAAGAAGTCCTTCACCCCTATCTTTTTTTTCTTCCCCCTATAGCCAACAAGCCCGGGGAACTGGCGGGAATACGGGGTTTTTGGGTGGGGGAAGCAAATATAAGTGATTTATGGCTCCCCAAAAAATCATCAAATCACTATAAAGTAAAAATCTAACCTAACCTAACCTTAACCCAAAGTATACCTAACCTAACCTTAACCACAAAGTATACCTAAACCCAACCTAACCTTAACCACAAAATATACCTAACCGAACCTAAACCCAACCTTAACCACAAAGTATACCTACCTAACCTAACCTTAACCACAAAGTATACCTAACCTTAACCACAAAGTATACCTAACCTAACCTAACCACAAAGTATACCTAACCTAACCTAACCTTAACCACAAAGTATACCTAACCTAACCTAACCTAACCTTAACCACAAAGTATACCTAACTAAACCCTTTAAACCCCAAAGTATACCTAACCTAACCTAACCTTAACCACAAAGTATACCTAACCTAAAAGGACTTAGAATTTTTTGAGGCACCTCATATTTCATAGCGGCCGTGTGGGTTAACCAAGGCTGAGCGCATGCTGGAACCTTACAGATGTGAAGTACAATAAGCATACAATACAGTGCTGTATTTCATTTCAGTCAAAGCCGGAAGGATGAGTTCCAAAGTATTTCCTCCGAAACTATTGATTTGCGACGGAAAGCTCACTGAGAAAATGTCTCTTAGAATACAATAAGGTAACAAAAACCATGCTCCCCAAATTTTGTAGGGAAATTGGTGCCATCGTAAAAATTTACCAAGGTTAGTTTTTTTAATTTATTTTTTATAGTTAGGTAAAGGTTTGGTTAGGTATAGGTTAGGTTAGGTAAAGGTTAGGTTTAGGTTTAGGTAAAAAAAAAAAAAAAATCATGCAAATAAGAAAAAAAAAAAAAAAAATCGACAAAATTGGTTTAGTACATATTAATTCAAAACACATAAAAACACACCAGAAAAACCATAACGGGCGCATCAGAAAAATCGTTGGTTGGTGAAACACCTATAATTGACCCCGATTCAGTATAATAGCGATAGTTTAATATCGCCTAGTCCAGTGGGTGAATGGTTGGCTTTGGTTAGACAAGTAGCATGCACGAATACTTTTAGAAGACGTCAACATATGTTGCATAGGGAGGCCGTGTGAAGTGTGTACTGCGCAGACATCGCGTAATAGAAGCGAGCAATTATCTGGTTTACCCTTTTGAATAACAATGCGTCATAACACGGTAAAGCCGGGATAGGCGTAAAAGTGGACAAGGACTGCGCGGGTCATTTTCTGAGACACTGACCCGTTTTTTTCCTTGCCTGGAAATTAGTGGGTTTTTTTTTCTTCAGATGGAGATATTTTTGTTTCCGGAAACCCAATAGTTTTATTTTTATTTTTCAGGGCTAATATTTAGAACATGACTTTGTCTGATTTAAAGTAATTTTTCACCTTTCTACAGGTCTGGGACGAGTGTTAATTAACAATGAAATGACCTAACGGGGGAGCTGCCGCTTCCCTCGACGACCCCCCGCCAGATTATTAACCTATACCGTTAAATAATCCCAGATAACACCAACTCACTTTGTGACGAAACAATTTTTTTCTGGTGTTTTTTTATGTTTTGAATGAATCTGCTAAACTGTTCCTGTGCGCAACTTTTTTTTTTGGTTTTTTTTTTTTTTTGCAAAAATGACAAAACAAAAAGAAATTGAATTAAACCTAACCTAACCTTTACCTCACCTAACCATACTAACCTAGCCTAACCTTTACTACAAAACCAACAACTTACTTTTATCCTAAAAGACTTATTCTTATACTTAGTACCTAAAAAAAATATAAAACACGCCAGAAAAAAATAGTTTCGTCCAACCAAAGTTAGTTCGGTGTTCATCTGGATATTCCACCTACCTCTTAAGGATGGGTGGGGCTCTGGACGGAGAGGGTGTTCTTGTATGGCAATATTTAGACACTGGCATTTCCTACACTATGTATATGAGTTTTGAGGTTTCCGCGGAGTGGATTTATACTACACATTATACTGAGGAAAACAAAATTTAAAAAAACTTTAAGTGGTAGCGTTCTTGGGCAGTTCTCGTCTATTATAACAGAGTTATTTTGTTTTGTGCCCCATATTATTGATGTTTTACCAATGTGAATTTAGCTGTGTTTGATATCATATCTCCTGCAATAGCTCAATGGGACTGTGACTAGCAAAGTTTTAATTTAAGTACACAGCCTATACTAGGTATTTTATCAAAAGAACTGCATGTTTCTTCTCCAATAACAATTATTGGTAATCTTACAGAACAATGCCCTTGGTAGATTTACAAGACTAACCAACATACTCTCCATTTAACTAAGGCAATGCACTTGTAATCTTACTCTTGGAATGGTTGTCAGGGTTGCCTCCAACCTCTGAAATTACTTTGAATTAGTGTAAATATGTATAAAGTTTACCATAATAATTAATGAAAAAGTTAGGCCCATATCTGTCATTGATGCTCCCTTCTCCAACCCGCACAACGCCATCGGAGCGCAATTTCCAACCTCTATTAATGTAACCTTAAATCTATCCTACAATCATGATTGTGGTGAGGCATACATTTCTACTAAAACCAAACCGAAAGCTTAACCTAACCCCCACAAATCTTTGACCCTATAACTAACCCTCCTAACTTTATGAAATTAACTCACCTTATTTATGTCACTGGTGCGGCTACTGGCGAGGTAAGACGCGGGAAGGAAAAGGGCTTGTACCAAGAGTCATGGATGGCAGTCGAGCGACGAACGACCGACGCATGGTACATGAAACGGATATTTTTTAGAACAAAGAGCAACGACACGGTCGGGACGCGAAGACCGGGGTTACCCGTGTCTTCGACCGTGAGACTTACCGACCGTCGTCGTTGCTCTTCGTTCCAAAAATTCCTTTTATGGTACCTCTTCGTCGTCCTTCCGTCTTTTCGATCTACCGCCTCATGATCTTGGTACAAGCCAAGGTGCCCTCAGTCTTTCTAATCAGTTTTATTACTTAATTATTTTCACTGTAGAATTAAAACCATTTTTCCTTTTTATAAACAATACAAAAACCAAAAAAAAATAAGTATTTTTTTTCTTATTATCTGATCATTAGTTCATAATAATAATTTTATCATTAATTAAATTTATAGTCTATCTTTTATTAACTTCTTTCTTTTATGTTCCTTATAGTTCACACACTTCCTTATAGGGTGATGGGGGTTTTGCTAATCATGACCTGACCTGACCTGACCCCCCTGAGGACTGTGGCAGGTGAAAAACAGGTGTGATTAGTTGATTGGTCGCTTTTATTAGTGAAAATACATTGGGGGAAAATTATGTAGCATGCGACAGCAAGGGATATCTAAAGTCACGCGCCTGAGCCAGTGACAAGCGACTACGTGGTGAACGCAACTATAGACTTCCATTGCCTTTGCAGTCACGCTTCTGGAGACGCGTGGACTGAAATCGCCTCGTCTCGTTAGACAGGGTTAACAGTCCCGGCCATTAAAACCCCACCATGATATAAAGTTTCTTGCCATCAAAATCGAAAATAGTTTTGAGGTATTTGGTTCCAAAGACTTATAAAAATAATAAATCCTTAAATTAACAAAGGCAGAAACTACAGTATTTAATAAATAAATCTTAAATACTTTCCAAGTATAAGATTCGGGAATGAAATGCATTCTATTGGATAACTAATTAAATTGCTTGAAAAAGGGAATTGCAATTTTCATGGAAAATTAATATATACCTAACTTAAATAATCATGCAGCGTTATGAAAGAAATTATGAGAATACCCTTTCTTCAATCAACACTAATAATCCCTACAGACTGTTGGATCTGAGTTGTTGGAATACTTCCAAAATTTGCTTTATTTTGCTTTCTTAATATACGTTAACTATTGAATTGGCTGTCGAGAGTTGCCATTTTGGGGGAAAAATTCATAGGAAAAGAAGCAAATTTGACCCGTAGTTATAGTTAAGTAGGAGACATTTAAGGCAATATCCAGCAATCCGGCCAGATATTTCAAGAAAGACCCAATAGCCAGATACCAGACAGTACAAAACAGGCCGGATAGCACCCGATATCTGGTACATCCCCACTTCTAAGTTGCAGCACGGCGGAGCTATGATGTTGGGAAGAGGTGATATTTTGGCCCGCCAGGCGCACCTATTCGTGAGGGTACAGTTGACCGGGGCCTGAGTCCCCCATCTCGCCCTGCGCCACCACAGGCACTTCCTCAATGCATGCCCGAGAAGGGGCTATCATTCACAGCATGTCATTCCCCCACCTGTGACAGCTGTGCTGTGGGAGGTGGAGTGAAACGTAAGGCAAGGTCTGCCATCACCCACTGGACACAATAATTATGCCACAAAAGTATAAATATTGGCGGGACAGCATAGGGCAGGAATTACCATCACTGGCAACTGGCAGACGATGCGCCACGGCTCGGTGACGTATGAGGAGGAAGGCCTCCTCTCTCCGCGCTGATAAGAAGCACGTAAACACAAGAGATAAATATAGTACAGGAAGGTCCCGAAGATACGAGCAGTTAGGTTCCACCTGGCATACTCGTAAAGCGAAATCTCGTATAACGAAACACATAACTAATGGTAAAATATAGGTTTGGTTCCAGGACCCCAACAATTAAAAAAAAGAAAAAAAAAAAAAGACATGTTTTTCAAGCTATCATAAAATTTGGTAATATTTAGTAGGGGTGCGAGAACCCCTTGAGGAATCCTATGATCCCTGGTGATATCCTATGGTGCTATCACATGCGTGGGAGCTGACCTGACTTCTTCAGGAAGGCACATATTATACAGCTGATAACGGGGTGTTGTGTTGTGCGGGCGGCAGCCGATGTCCGCCGCCAGTGGAGATCTCCTTGGTAATTATTTAGTAGGAAAGTGAGGACCCTTTGAGGAATCCTATGATCACTGGTGATATCCTATGGTGCTATCACAGGCGTAGGAGCTGACTGTCTTCTTCAGGAAGGCACAGGTGAGGCGGATGACGGCGGTTTTTGAGAGAGGCGGCGGACGGGGCAGGCCGCCGCCTCCTCCGCCAAGGTAGGTTTGGGCAGGCTTAAACATCTTATCACTCGTTATTATACAACTTAGTGATTATGGTGAGATGTTATATCCACGTGTCATTATCTAAATCAATGTAGCACCGTGTGTCACCTTAAATAAGGGTGAATTAAAGATGTTATGATGAGGTGACTGCTGGCCGAGCTGGCGGGGCAGAGAGTGACGGAGAAATACTTGCCGCGGAGCCGGCTCATATCACAAATATTCACCATTTTAACACACATACACACCTTCTACCATCAATACACTAGCAACACAGGCTCCTTACTTATATATCTTACTATCTGATACATTAAAACTACAGGAGAACCTCATTTAACCGGCATTTAAAACAACGGCACTAATCGACCCAGGCATTAATTAGGTATAATTATTTCAAAAATTGAGAAAATCGGCAGAAATTTAGTTCAAATTTGGCGGGGTACGCAGGGTTGGCAACCCTGCGCCCTCTGGTGGTAGTGACGTGTAGTCTTTCCCGCCTCGTCTAGCCGCCATAACACTTGTGTTGTGTGCCGTATATCTACACCTCCCTGTGCCGTTATTAGTGGACCAATGTGCTAGTTATCCATCACCAAGATGCCTAAGGTCACCGAGAAACGTCAGCGCAAGGTGCTAACCCTGAAGCAGAAGCTGGAGATCTGTCAGAGGCTGGAAAAAAACGAGTCACGCCATAGTTTGATTGAAGAGTTTGGCTGCTCGTCATCAACGATTTATGACATTAAGGGCCAGACTGCAGAGCTGAAGACCTTCTTCACAAAGACTGAGGATGCTAAAGGGATGGCTAAACGGTAGACACTTCAAAAACCAAAGCTGGAAGAGTTGGATCGTGCACTTTTTGAGTGGTTCAAGCTGAAAAGGTCTGAGGGTGCCTGCATCTCTGGGCCACTTATGATAGAGAAGGCCAAAGAATTTAATGAGAAATTGGGTGTAGAAGAGAAGTGTGTGTTTTCTTCTGGATGGCTACAACGCTTCAAGGTTCGGCATGGGATACGTCTGATGTCTGATGTCATGTCTGATGATGCAGACGAGCCGGCACCTGTGAACTCTTATCTAACTAACAAAATGAACTTTAGGATTAAGGACTTTAGGACTAAGTTCGAATTAGAAATACATACTGTACTGTGTTAAGTGATAAATGCCTCTGAACTTCTATACTGTGCCATACTATGGATATACAATAACCGCTACTGGATTAACCTTGGATACCCTGGATGTACTTACGATATACTGGCTGGATATACTTACCTACTTCCCTACACATCTTCATTGGTGAGTACAAGCGTCTACAGTATTCTATATGTTTGTATATGTTAATGAAACCACATTTATTAAGTAGGATGCATTTATTGGGATTTTGGGCGATTCCATAAGAGTAACTCTCAAAACAACGGCAAAATGAGTTATCCGGCATGCGCTCCCCCCCGAGGGTGCCGGATAAACGAGGTTCTCCTGTACTTAAAACGCAAGCATTCAAAATAAAACTAGAATTAGTTTTAGATGACGGGGACAGAAGGCGGAGAGGCAGTCTGGCATACCATTCTTGCCCGGAAATATGTATCGCTGGCTTGTTATTGGTCGAGAAGTTTTAAAAACTGTTTGTCATTGGCTGGTGACGGATGACGCCTTAGCCAGTCACAACCTTCCTACTCGTTTACGACCTATCGAGGGAGCTTTCAATCAGCTTTGCAGCTTCCGTCATTAGGGAAAGTAGTATCTAGGTAGTGCGAGAGCAGGTTGTTGCTGGCCATACTACCTCCGTTGCTGGCTTCTCACCCAGGGTTGTGAATTTTTGTAGGCCACATTATCGTACTGAGCCACCAGAATTATCATATTTTCAGATTGATTATCGTACAACCTTAGGTAAAATCATATAGTCAGTAAATGACTTTATAATTTTAGTGAATAACTTGTAATTTACTTTAGTAAATAACTTGGTAATTTTACTCACCCCAGTTTGAATGTCGTAACATTGGATTTTCGATCTCGTATATTGAAAATAGACCCTAATTTACACATCTCGTATCATCGGATTCTCGTATATCGAATGCTCGTATAACGGGGCCTCCCTGTACTTGAAGATTTTTGGGTGTTTCTGATAGATTTTTTTTTGCGATATGCCACATGCATGCATCCTTTATGGGTGCAGCAAGACAGCTGTCTTACGAGAAAAGTTTGCACACGTTTCCGACTGATACGACAACGTTAAATGTGTTGAAAAGATTAATGCGGCGGACTATGGCAAATTGGAACGGGAAGTTGAAATTGGCAAGGATTTGTAGTGATACACTCACAACACACACACACACACACACACACACACACACACACACACACACACACACACACACACACACACACACACACACACACACACACACACACACACTGGTCACCACCCCATGCGGCCGCCCGTATGATCCACATATATAGAGGGCAGTCGCGCGGAGCAAACTATTGTTATACGTATATGTTTATTGTACGTTATGTTTAACATATATATAACTATATGTTAAACATAAGATTTGTCTTATGTCATAAGTTACTAACCTAACCTCACTATAACCCCTAAAAGTTACTAACCTAACCTCACTATAAGTTACTAACCTAACCTCACTATAACCCCCTAAAAGTTACTAACCTAACCTCACTATAACCCCTAAAAGTTACTAACCTAACCTCACTATAACCTCTAAAAGTTGCTAACCTAACCCTACCATAACCCCCTAAAAGTTACTAACCTAACCTCACTATAACCCCCTAAAAGTTACTTATATTGCCGTAGGCGGCCGCATGGGGCCCGCGGCCGCATTGGGGATACACCGTTGTGTGTAAGGGGTTGTTGTGTGTAAGGGGTTGTTGTGTGTATAAGGGGTTGTTGTGTGTAAAGGGTTGTTGTGTGTAAGGGGTTGTTGTGTGTAAGGGGTTGTTGTGTGTATAAGGGGTTGTTGTGTGTAAGGGGTTGTTGTGTGTAAGGGGGTTGTTGTGTGTAAGGGGTTGTTGTATGTAAGGGGTTGTTGTTGCCGCTAACATCTGTTCGTCCGCCTCGTATTCTGGTCTAAGGTTCGTTTTCCTCATAGTATACGCGAGCAGCGTCATTTATTTCGGTCTCAGATTGAGCATCGTACTCTAGATCTGTCACAGCGACAGATTCACTGTCTGACACCGAAGTACAATCGCTCATCATAACATTTGCCGACAGGTGTCAGACAGATGTTTACATTGGAGCGTTCCTCCTCTGACGTCATCAATAACATTCGAAACCCTGTTGGAGGGAAGATTTTTTTTTCACGCGCTTTTTACAAAATGAGTTTTTTTTAACGGAAATAAGGCCTGGAAATCAAATATTTTTGGTGGATTAGGTGTTTTGAATTCAACATAATTAGGCAAAACACGAATGGGTCTGGACGATTACTCATATAAATTACCAGTGGATTAATATGAAAAAACTGATTATGGGAATAACATTACATTAATATCAATATTAAATGCAATTATATTTATTATTGGAATTCTAAAATAATTTTTAATACTAACCAAAACTTGGCTCTTCTGGCAGGCAACTTGGTGACCTTACTCGAGCAGCTGGGCGTCTGCCATGCTAAGATGAGTGGACTAAGGCATCATTGATATCCTTAAGTCCCAGGTCACTGTCCACATGAGTACCTATAAATAAAATATTGATCTTAACAAAACTAACAATTTTGCTCTGGTTATGTAATGGCCACTAGTAACAGCTTTAAGACATTAGCAGATGGGTCCACGAGTTTTTAGAAAAGAAGTGCTCAAATCACAGATAATTTCACTAATGGGCATATTTTAACATCATGTTGAGGAACTTGTCCAGAATGAACAGTTTGTACAGAGTAGTTTAGTTACATTGGTTTTCCTAACATGCAGAAATTCAAGATGTTTTACTTTAACCATACATTTCACGCAGAAGTCTAAATTTTCCGACACTGCTTCAAGTTCAAATAACAAGAGAAAAAAGAAAAAGGAGAACGACACGTATGGGCAATAAGGTTGCACCGAGATAATGACAACAGAAACACAAAGAGGAAACGGCTAGGAGTAAAAGTGGACGAGGACTGCGCGGTCATTTTCTGAGACACTGGTTAATAATAATAATAATTATTATTATTTTATCGCCCTGAGGCATACAGACAAACAAAAAACAATAACAAGACAAGGAGTTAACTTAACCCTTTCACGCACTGTGACGCGATCGCGTCAAAACGGGCCCGTCTGCAATCTGAGCCTTTGACGCGAATTGCGTCAAAAAACAGTTAAAAATTCGCCAAAAATAAAGTATTTATCAGAATTGCGTCAAAATTTTCTGCGTCAAAGATCCAACCTAGACCTATAAAATAAACGAATTGTCAACTCTTGTGTGAGTGGATGTGAAATGATAAGGGTTTGTGTGTCAGTTTCCACTCAGCAGGCAGCCTGTGCGCGCGGATTGTCGTCCCTTTAAAACGTGTCCCGAGCTGGCCATGATGGCCATATGAAAATTATAATGGTAGCATTGGAATCCTCATAAAAATCCACTTTAATGGCATATAAACCATGAAAAGTTGACAGGAAGTTTCGAGCTACGAAGTGGTGAACGTAAGTACATATTTCTTATTTCTCTTTACTCAATATTTTTTCGGAGTCGGTAAATTCCGCTATTTATTTGCATTTCTTGTTATTTTTTTCTTTCATAAGGCAGAATAATCTCTTGCAAAACCAATGATATAATAATGCCAGGAAAAAAGAATACACGTTGGTGAAATTGATAACATAAAAAAATAATTCGCCGCACAGTTTGGCCATTTCGCGGGGCCCCTTAGGGAGCATAAGACAGATGTTGCAGTGGACGGAAAAACTTATTAAACTTTTCGTGCGTGAAAGGGTTAAGTACTCTAGAGCAAAAAAAAAAAAAAAAAAGTTTTCCTTGCCTAAAATTAGTGGTTATGCGGAAGTGGATTAATACTGCACAGTATATTGAGCAAAAAAATAATATTAAAAACGTAAGTGGTAACGGCGGTAGCGACTGCGCAGTTCTCGTCCATTATAACCGGGTAGGAGTTAGGGAGCATCTCTCGTCCACTTTAGAATTACGTTTTATAGTTAACTGTGAAGGTCTGGAGGAAAAAGACCACTAATAAGGACCTTTCTCTGCCATTTTGGCTCTAACAATATGTGTATAGTGTAAGTATTAACACAATTTTGTACCTTTCCCCGTGAAGGAGACTTGAATTACGAGTGGCTGTCACAAGATTAACGCTTCTAATTGGTCAGTGGAACGCTTCATATCATCGTTTTATACGAGTAGATGTATGTACACCTACTGTGTGCCTTGAACAAGCTATATATTAGTAGATATTGCCTGACAAAAATACGACATCAGGTTTCACGCCTGAGACAGCCAAAAATAACCGCATATTTAAGCATTTTTCTGCAGTTTTTCCATAAAAGTCTACTCACACAATCACATCACAGCACTATGTACCTTGTAGGCCTGTCTGACATCCTCTCCGACTCCTGCATGCGGAAAACCCTTCACGATAAGATGAAATAGGGCCCAAGGCGGCCATTGTTTGTTATGAACTGGAAACTCTATCGACCTCCCGATGTGGGTTGAGTTAGTTCAAGGGTTTGCTGAGTCACTATGTGCGTCGCCTCGGACCCAGGTTTTCGTGCGCAAATGGAATGCCTGAGTTCTTGGGTTCCGTGAACTGGTTCCTGAAATGTCGCAAATGGAAGAGGACTATAAAACAACACTGAAACAGGGTAGATTATGCAGTCATGATATAAACTACTGTGTATCATCTTCAGTAGGCAAGGTTAGGTTTAATTTATTTAAAATACACACAAACCTCGATTTCCCGGATATCGGATTTGCCGGACAAAATCTGAGGTCCAGGAATATGTCAGTCTTGTGCAATTTTTTTTTCTTTATTTTTCTACGTTGAAATGCCTGGTCCTGTTCGTAAATTGACCAAGTTGTCCGGCGGTACGAGCGTCTCCTGTCACCCCTGGTCAATGTCCGCGCCTCCCGCCAGGTGGCAGCATGCTCAGCTGTCGTATTGTTTACATTTGGGCACACAACATTCACGGTTCACCTGCACAGCCTCCGTCAGTCACCTGACTCCCACTGCCCCTGGTGCAAGAACATTTCTGAGACTATTGAACACTTTCTGCTGCCTCCCGCCAGGTGGCAGCATGCTCAGCGGTCGTATTGTTTACATTTGGGCACACGACACTCACGGTTCACCTTCACAGCCTCCGTTAGTCCCCTGACCCCCACTGCCCCTGGTGCAGGAACGTCTCTTGAGACTATTGAACACTTTCTGCTGCCTCCCGCCAGTTGGCTGCATGCTCAGCGGACGTAAAAGTCCGCGGCGGGGTAGTTGATATTGTCGGTTGCCGGACAGTAAATACTAGAGTAGGATAAACGTCCGGGGGTGGGTAATGTCATCGGACTATATATATATATATATATATATATATATATGATATATATATATATATATATATATATATATATATTATATATATATATATATATATATATATATATATATATATATATATATATTTTTTACATTTTTTTATACATGCGATTCCCGGACTTTTGCGGTTCCCGGACCAGTGCTCCCCCCTATTAGTCCGGGAAATCGAGGTTTGTGTGTATAACTAAACCTAACCTACCCCCGCTGCTGTCCGTGAGGGAGGGCTGGGAGAGGCGCCCGTCCCGCGGTCTAGACTGTGCTGATGGTGACGGCGGAGTAGCAACTTATTTATTCTTATTAGATAATTTTGTCCGTGATTTTGACCAAAGTAACAACTTGCCAAGAGGTTTGAAGGTTAGCAGAAGACGTGTATGATAAAAGTTTAGTCCTTCATAAGGTAGTAAACGTGATAAGGCAGGGGTGATAAAACAAATCTTTACCGGGCACTTTACAACCAAGATCCACTGCCTTCCTGAATACAGCTTAAGGCCAGTGAAAGACACAACCTTGGATCTCCACATCTGGCAAAACCTCATGGACCGAAACAAGTCACTCCGGCCCCTAGTTCTTCCGACCCTGGTCGCTCTGGCCCCTAGTTTCTCCGACCCTAGTCACTCCGGCCTCTCAGAGGTTCAACCCAAGTCACGGCGGCCTCCCAGAGCTGAGTGTACGTGTCTGCGTGTTCGAGCCCATGAAGTGTGTACATTTTTTAAGTTAATCTAGATATTTAAAAAATATGTATGCTTCTACTTTATTTCATACAAATAGATAAAACAATATACGATAAAAATATTATAATCACTGGATTTGATCCTGGATTTATTTACGTATAATAAGTACAGATTGAACCTGTAATCACACAGGGATAAATAGTGGTATGCTCTTATCACAGGATTCGATACCTGGGATGTTTCTGATGAACTGTTTGAACCCTGTTTGTCTCGAAACTTGAAGGTTAAGCAACGACCACTCACGACATGATATATAATATATATCAATCAATCATTGGGGGCATACGCCGGGAGGCGCGTCGCCTCGCCCACCCTACGACGTCACTCCCGGGGGTCACCACGCGCGAGTCCCTATGCAGGCTCCTTTCCCATACCAAACATCTCTCGACAAGAAACATCAACTTGCCCCAGCCACGAGCCTTGTGGGCGCCCCCTTGGCCTCCTCCACGCCGGATTGTCTCTTACAGATACAACCCGATGGGAAGGATCGGTTTCAGGGTAGCGTGCCACATGCCCATATAGCCGAAGTTGGCGTTGATGGACTATGCAGGTAATAGGCCTCGATTCAGTCTCACGGTGCAATCGCTGATTTGACACGTAATCATCCCAGCGATACCCCATGATTCTGCGAAGACACTTATTACTAAAGGCATCGATTCGTCTCTTAAAGTTTTGATTTAGTGTCTATGTCTCACAACCATAGAGTAAGACAGGGATCACAAGCAGGGCTTGAAAACGAAATTATTTTTCAAACGGTTCGTTTTGATCAGAAACAGTATTATTAAAGTTTTCTTTTTCATTCCTCCTCCAAACATATCGTTCCTGAACCGTTTTAAAAGAAATGAAAACCGGTTAGAACGTTATTCTCAAACCATGTACTGAATATGCTATTAGCCCAAATAAATAATAATGCTTATACATGACTACATTTTTATAGATGGTAATAAAGCCATACATGTCATGGTCCACAGTATCCAACAAAATTGAACCCTTAAATGTCATAAGAACTATATTATTATACTGCTTAAATAAGGCAACACATTTACATATACAATACAGCGCAGTGTAGAAGTATGCAATCTCAGTTGCCATAAAGACATGAATCACTAATTATTTATTGATATTATATATGGCAAAAAATGTATTCATTCATAATATCACCAATCCACTAATTAAATAAACCTAATCAATGAAATCAATGACCACATGTGGCACTCCAAGGACTCGAACTTGGGACACTCACACCGAAATGTGGCGCACCAAGCATTACGCTATGTTTAATAGCCTATGTTTTATAGCCAGTTAAAAGTTTAAGCACATACTGTACTCACGATATATTATCCATTTTTGATTACTGGATATTAATTTAAGCATGTTCTTAAACCCAGCTGCAGAATCATAGCTCAATGATTGCATGAATGGAAGGTGTAATTGATGGGACCTTAACCACAAGGGAAGATCTCGCTAAGAATTACTCCTGAACCTGAATTAATTCGTAATATCACCAACCCACTAATTAAATAAACCTAATCAATGAAATCAATGAATACATGTGGTACTCCAAGGACTCGAACCTAGGACACTCACACCGAAATTTGGAGCACCAAGCATTAGGCTGTGAACACAGTTAAAAGTTTAAGGACATATTCACAATATATTATCAATTTTTTAATATTGGATATTAATCTAAGCATGTTTTTAAACCCAACTGCAGTATCATAGCTCAACTATTGCACGAATGGAAGCTGTAATAAAATAAGGGAACGTGAAGCATATCATGAAGACAAAAATTCATAATTATAAAAGGTAAAAAAAGTTACTCTTCACAAATTAAATGAAAAGTGGTGCATATGATATTACTGTATTTGAAACAAAACCACATCGTCAATTGCCAAGTGAACAAATACGGTAGACTTAAATTATGTATGTATCTAATACAGATATGTATTTAATTAAATCATTTGGCTACTGGAAGTGAAAATGCTTTATTGACCAAATATGGCATGGAACGAAAAAATAACTTTATTAACCAGTTACAGGGATTTTAAAATAGCGTTTTTGCTCCGGAACAGTAAATATGATAGCGTCTTCATTTTCATTTTTGTTCCGAGCATAATTTCGTTCGTTTCGGTTTTCGTTTTCGTTCCCCTAAACCGGTTCAAAGCCCTGATCACATGCAACTTGAAGATCCGGATCTTTGTCCTCCTGCACAGGTACCGACAACACCAAATACTCCTGAGCGAGTCCATAAGACTGTGGGCTATGCCAATCCGCCGTAAGACTTCTTGACGTGACCCGCCGTCATTATGGACTGCGCTACCAAGGTATGTAAAACTTTCCAAGATCTATTTCATCTAGTAAGCCTCCAAACACCTGGAAATTGGTCTTAAACCAGGAGACCTCAAGTCCTAAAGGCTTTGCCTCCTCGTGCAGCGCCTCGAGAGCCATCACCAGGACCTCTAGCGACTCAGCAAAGATTACTGCATCATCGGCAAAAATAAGATCAGTGATCTTGGTGTTGCCAACGGATGCTCCACAATCACTTTGATCTACAACTTTGCCCAATACCCAGTCCATACAAGTGTTGAAAAGTGATGGGGCAAGGACGCACCCTTGCCTCACTCCTGTATTAATAGGAAAGAAGCTGGATACACCTCCCCCACACTTCACAGCACTCTCAGTCCCAGAATACAGACCAGTCATCAAACCAATAGTCCTTGCATCAATCCCGCAAAGTTGCAGAAGATCCCAGAGTGACTCACGATGCACTGAGTCAAACGCCTACTTGAGATCAACATAGGCTGCAAGCATCCCCTGTCGAAACTCACGTCGGCGTTCCACCAGGACACGAAGCGCTAGGATACGGTCCATTGTTGACTTACCTCATTATCTCCATCTGAAATCTCATTATCTCCATAATGGGTGGCAAGAAAGACCTAACAAAGGAGCAAATTTAAGTTCTTGTAACTCCACACAAGGCAGGCAGGCCTGTGGAAGAAATATCAAGGATTGTGGGTGTTACGAGGAAATATGTGGAGAAGTGGGTGGAAAGTTTCGTGAGGGTGGCGGGGTGGCGACACCACAATATAAAAACAGGCCAGGACAAGGACGCAAAACCTCAGCACGCACAGTCGCACACTAAATGTCATGAAATGTCAAGTGGATGCCCATCCTCAAATAAGAGCAAGATAATTGCTATATGACTTTTGCGTCCTCGCCCTGGCCTCTTCTTTATGTTACGGTGTCGCCACCCCGCCACCTTCACGAAACTTTCCACCCACTTCTGCACACATCTCACAACACCGACAATCCTTGATATTTCTTCCACAGGCCCCCTGCCTTGTGTAGAGTTACAATAACTTAAATTTGCTCCTTTGTTAGGTCTTTCTTGCCACCCATTATGGAGATAATAAGAGCTATACCAGCGCGCGTCTGTTCAAATGATTTGCGGGGAGTGAGGCGATCCTTTTAGAAATGCTTCGTCCATAACTGACAAGTGTCATCTTAACATTTTTCAGCAGTCTTGATGGACTGTCCGTACTTTAAACGAGTTGCCATATGCAGGATATCTGTCTCGAAAGTCACTAGCTATGGAGTACATTTTCAGAATTCCTTTATGGGAGCGCTCTGTTATGAAGTGGCGAACATTATTTTCGCACGTAGTGTACAGGGAGGTCCCGAAGCTATGAGCAGTTAGGTTCCACCTGGCATACTCATAAAGCGAAATCTCGTATAACGAAACACATAACTAATGGTAAAATATAGGTTTGGTTCCAGGACCCCATCAATTAAAAAAAGAGAGAGAAAAAACATGTTTTTCGAGCTAAAATAAACTATAGCAAACACAACAAACACACAGCGTCTATATTACCCACACTGTACTACCTATTCTGTAGAAATAGCATTCTGAAAGAGAAAATAGCACACAAAATAACATAACTGCACATTAATTAAACATAAAACATGCATAACACTCACAAGTGGTAATGTTGTGTGGGGAGACAGGAAGCTGGCAAGTAGCCAGCTGAGAGTCCCTTTTTACTCTCTCCGAGGCTCGAGAGAAAACAGGGGTGACTGCGTTTGCAGGGATGACTGGGTTAGAGTTCTTCCTCCTCCCATTGATCACTTTGGGAAAGCCCCCTTCACACATTTCATAATCGAACCACGAAAGCGGCAACAATGCAGTGCGCAGCGCCGTCATGGTCCTGGTTATGGGTCCATCGTGACCGATCGTGACGCTCGTGACGCGCTCGGCTGAGGCCACGAAAAGTTAGTGCGTGCATTAAAAAATAGGGAAGCTCCCCGATTTTCGTACCCAACGCAGCGGTATCGTAAGTCTATCTTGACGCTATCGTTATCTATGTAGCAGCTTCGTGACACTATCATGATCGTCGTATGTTTATCGTGACGATAAGAAACCGTTACGCGCTCTTTCATCCCTGCCTTCCCCCGCTTTTTTGCACCTCCTTTCTCATTCACCTCCACCCACTCCCGACTCCACTCCCCCTACTCCCACCACCACGTGATAACACTCCCCCCTCGACTACCTTCCCCCTACTCCCACCACCACATGATGACTCCCCCCTCGACTACCTTCCCCCTACTCCCACCACCACGTGATGACACTCCCCCCGTGACTCCCTACCCACTACTCCCATCAGCACGTGGTAACACCCCCCCCACGCCTTCTCCCCCCCCTCCCGTTTCCCCACCAACACCAACACTCCCTTCTTTATTACAACCCCCCTCGAACGTTTCCTCCCATGCCCCATCACCAACACAACCTTGTTTCTCCCACTTTCATCTCTATAGTCCCCCTTCCTTCTCCATCACCATGGCAACCCCCACCTACGTGTAGGGGTTGCCATGGTGATGGAGAAGGAAGGGGGACTATAGAGATGAAAGTGGGAGAAACAGGGTTGTGTTGGTGATGGGGAATCGTCATGACACATACGTACAGGCAGCGTGACATTGCTTTGAGGCTATCGTGGTCTGCGTTTTTCGTGGTTAAATTTCACGATAGCGTCAATAATCAAATTGGTGGCACTATCGTGGTCCGATTATGGAATGTGTGAAGGGAGCTGAAGAGAAAAGATCCTCGGTGCTGCCGCTTGATACAATAGACTCAAGAGGGTAGGGTGGGTAGGGGACAAGGGAGGGGTGCGCAGACCTCTTCCACTGCCCACAGACTCGTCCCTGCGCATCTGAATCATTGTACATCGTCCATTGATATGAATTTTTGTAGGCCACATTGCCGTACCGAGCCACCAGAATTATCATATTTTCAGATTGATTATAATTATCGGACAACCTTAGGTAAAATCATATACACTACCCTCCCGAGTTTCGCGCTTGCTTTCTTCTGGAGGCATAGCGCGAAACTCGCGGATCGCGAAACTCGCGGATCGCGAAACTCGCGGATCGCGAAACTCGGGTATTAAAAATACTAAAAATGCTCATTTAGTCCGGGTTTTTTTTTTTTTTTTTTTTTTGGTGTGTGTGTGTGTGCCTACAGCGCCGTTAGGCAGTGACCTCCAGGGGTGGGATGGTAGGCCCTGGAGGTTAACTTGAGGGCTGTGTACCTACCGTATTTTACAGCTTGTAAGACTCCCTTTTTCCCCCAAAAAATATCCTGAAAATGCCCCAAGCCCCTGTCCACCCAGCAGTGAATGGGTACTGGGTGTTAGCCTAGGGTTTGTGACCCGCCTCCCGGGTTGGCGGCTTCGGCCAGCACTACGTAGAGAAGAGGAGGGAGGAGAGGAGCTTGAGTTTGAGCTTGAGTTGGGAGTCACCCAGCGGATGCTGTTTTGGTCTGAGTGAGTGAGCTTGACACATATCTTGTCAGCTGATGGTTGTGTGACAGTGTTATACGGCAATAACACTGTCACAATGCCTTCCTCTCTTCTCTCCTGTCTCCTCCAGTACCTCCAGAAACCACAGTACCACACACGTCATGGTTAATCACTTATAAAGGAGTATTTTGTGGTAAATAGTAAGGAACGGCGGGGGTGTAAGTAAGGTGCTACTTATTTCGAGGTGTTACCTATCTTATGCGAAACCGGCTGCTCCTGTAGAGAAAAACACAAACAAATGGAAAAAAAACAAAGCAAAACTACAAGCTATACTAAGCCTATTATAATACTATACTAAGCAGGAAGGAAGGAAGGAAGACGTGTCCCGTACGTCTCTTATGGGAGGCGGTAGCAGAGTGGTGAGCGTCAAGATATATGTCAAGCTCGAGCACGAGCTTGACAGACGACCTACAAAGTGATACTAAGCAGAAAAGGTCACAAGAAGAAGAAATCTCCGAGTGGCGTTCTCGGTGATCCGAGTTCGATCCTTGATGAGGGCTGTAAAATCCATTTAAAATCTTTCTCTGCACTGTTGAGTGGCCTAAGAACACCCACACGCTGCCCATTAACTCTACCTTCGATTCTGAGTGCATTGGAGGAAACAGGGGGCGGCATGAGCAGGCGTCACTATAGAAATTCTGTCTGCGCCACCACGGGCAAGGGCCAACCATCACAGCCCTCAAGTTAACCTCCAGGGCCTACCATCCCACTCCTGGAGGTCACTGCCTAACGGCGCTGTAGACACACACACACACACACCAAAAAAAAAAAAAAAAAAAAAAAAAAAAAAGCAAAACTCGGGGATATAATGCGCGAAAGTCGGGATGGTAAGAATTTAGGACTCAGCGCGAAACTCGAGGATCACGAAACTCGCATAGCGTGAAACTCGGGAGGGTAGTGTAGTCAGTAAATGACTTTATAACTTTAGTAAATAACATGTAATTTACTTTAGTAAATAACTTTGTAATTTTACTCACCCCAGTTTGAATGTCGTAGCATTGGATTTTCGATCTCGTATATTGAAAATAGACCCTAATTTACACATCTCGTATCATTGGATTCTCGTATACCGAATGCTCGTATAACGGGACCTCCCTGTACAGGGAGGTCCCGTTATACGAGCATTTGGTATACGAGAATCCGATGATACGAGATGTGTTAATTAGGGTCTATTTTCAATATACGAGATCGAAAATCCAATGCTACGACATTCAAACTGGGGTGAGTAAAATTATAAAGTTCAAAATACGCGCCCTACCACTCCCAGGCTGGACAAAGGGGGATTTGGTTGACCCCAGTCAGGACACGCCTAGCAAGCCGTGACTTGAAGGGTAATTAAGCATATGGCGCGGCCTGACATTTAGGGGTAATTAGCCAGGTGTGCGGCTCCAACCTTGGGACCGCAGTCAAGTCACCCCTAGCAAGGCGTGACCTGAAGGGTAATTAAGCATATGGCGTGGCCTGATCCTTAGGGGTAATTAGCCAGGTGTGCGGCCCCAACCTTGGGACCGCTACACTACCCTCTTTTGTATCACGCGGCGTCCCCTACATTACAATGTCTTTTTTGCTTGTTATGCATGTTTTATGTTTAATTAATGTGCAGTTATGTTATTTTGTGTGCTATTTTCTCTTTCAGAATGCTTTTTCTACAGAATAGGTAGTACAGTGTGGGTAATATAGACACTGTGTGTTTGTTGTGTTTGCTATAGTTTATTTTAGCTTGAAAAACACGTCTTTTTTTTCTTCTTCTTTTTTAATTGATGGTCCTGGAACCAAACCTATATTGTACCATTAGTTATGTGTTTCGTTATACGAGATTTCGCTTTTCGAGTATGCCAGGTGGAACCTAACTGCTCGTATCTTCGGGACCTCCCTGTATATGAATTCCCTACTCGGTAAAACCCTAAATGTACGAAATCATACAACTTACGAAAAAACACTCAGCAAATTAACACAGACTCATCAAACTGCGTTGAATTACTTCCGTTTCTCTTATCTTCTTACCACAATCACAAAAAACCCTGAAAAATAAGGAATATGGAGATATTGTATGTTTTGTAATTTGTGCCCACTTACCCCTGTGATGGCCCACTTACCTCAATATACGGTACGTTTTAGAGGTATCTGAAGGGATCTGTGAAGGTGGAGAAAAAAAACCCCACTAATAAGGGCGGGAAAGGACTCTTTGAGTTTTACTCCTTCGGATACCTCTAAAACGTAATTATTACTCCCCCACCACTCCTCCCCTAAATGACCCCTCCCCAAAAAATATTACCAACCTGACCTCACTATAACTTAACAAAACCTCACTATAACCTAACCTAACCTCACCTATAACCTCTGCGAGACCTAAGGGTGGGAATAGACAAAATTTTTACCATGTTAAGTGTGCGTTAATTCACACTGGCCAAATACCTGGGAATATGTGCTGGTTTTGTGCGCCGGAGCACAAATCGCGGGAATCATTCCCTGGAAAAACGTACACCGCTCGAGTAGTCTTTATATGCCGGTTGCCGGGAACTTTCGCGCGTCAAATTTAAACAAACGCAGAAGCCAGCACAGCACCATCCTCTTCCCCACTCACCCATCTCTCCCTCTTGCCTCTCCCACAATGCTCATCAATATCATTTGAGAAGATATAAAAGTGTTTGAGCTTTAACACTAAGGGCGTCACCATTTCCCAGGCCTTACGTTGGGAGTCTTCTATAGGGCCGCTTTAATTGGTATAATTTCGGTAAAAACGAACAAATTTAACTTACATCATAGTGTAGATTTTTTCATCCTTACTTTGAATCCCTATTTCTCATGGCATGGCTATACATACACACAACCCTCGTTTTCCCGGACCTCCATTTCCCGGATATCGAATTTGCCGGTCAAAATCCGAGGTCCGGGGATATGTCAGAGTCCCGGACAAATGCCTGGTCCAGTCCGTAAACCGACAAAGTTGTCCGGCGGTCCGAGCGTCTCCTGTCACCCCTGGTCAGTGTCCGCGCCTCCCGCCAGGTGGCAGCATGCTCAGCAGTCGTATTGTTTACATTTGGGTGCACGACACGCACAGTTCACCTGCACCGCCTCCGTCAGTCCCCTGACCCCCACTGCCCCTGGTGCAGGAACGTCTCTGAGACTATTGAACACTTTCTGCTGTAGTGTCCGCGCTTCCACTCCCACCGAGTAGTGCTACACTCTCAACTCCTCACCCTGAACGTCGCCACCTGTGACCTGCCCACCCTGCTGGCGTCCACCCCTCAAGGCAACACGCTGTCATCTGCCTCACCTGTGCCTACCTGAGGAAGACAGGTCAACTACAGCGCCTGTGATAGCATCATAGGACATCACCACGGCTCATAGTGTTCCCCAAGGGATCCTCGCAGCCCTAAAAACAACAACAAAGTGACGTAAAAGTCCACGGCGGGGTAGTTGATATTGGCGGTTGCCGGACAGTAAATACTAGAGTAGGATAAATGTCCGGGAGTGGGTAATACTGTTGTGGGTAATACGCGTACTGTTGCGGTTCCCGGACCAGTGCTCCCCCCTAATAGTCCGGGAAAACGAGGGTTGTGTGTATTCAGTAAATCCTCTATAATTCGAACTAATTGGGGGGAGACCTGGGTCAAATTATCCGAAAGTCCTAATTATCCGATGGTTACCTAGTTAGATGGTTTCCTATCTTGCCTCCTTCTACAGTCTTCATCACCTTCCTTGTTTGCTCCTTATTCTTCAGAATGTCATGAAGGGTAGTTTTCTTGAGGTTGTACTGGGCTGTGAGTTGCACTCGGCTGACGCCACTCTCATGAGCTTTTATCACTTTGAGTTTCTCTGCCACACTCAGGATCTTGTACTTCCTTTTCCCAGAGGAAGTAGACAGCACCGCCTTATCCTTGGAGGCCATCACGTTGCACAAAATAATCCACTTCAAGGCTAGAGAGGCAACAAAAGAACACGTGGTTGTATGAGTGAGCACTCTGCGGTGATGTGTTGCCAGGAGGAAAGCGTGCGAAACACTGAACCTGTGACTGAGGCAGCCAGCAGCCACGTGCTTCCACGAGTAAATATTCTTTTACCCCAACCCCTCTTCGTGCAGCACCCTAAAATTGGACAAATTACCCTAGATTCGTCAAATGGACATCTTATGTTGAAATTTTACTACGCTAAGTTTTATGTACAGTCGGCGCAAAAAAACTTAGGACGCCATCAAACTTAGGACGGGAATAACGTCCTTAGCTTGTTTGCCAATTTAGGTGGGAGCGATTGAATTTTTTTATGTTTTTTGTATATCTGGCAGTGCATTAGAGTGTCTGCTGTAGATTCCTCGCTGCTGCCCGCTCTGTATCTTCCAAGTCATCATAGGAAGAAGTTGTTGTGTTTTTGGTTCTCCAACCTTCCTACAGACCCATTCGCCCCTCCATCTACTACCACCTCCTCCAGGTCTACAAAAGCATTATGCCGGGCAAATCTCTATCCATTGTGAAGAAGACACATATAGTAACCTTGTATCAAAGTGGGAAAACCATCGGCCAGATAGCGAGGGAGATGTGGGTTTCCAAACACACCGTGTCGGTCTGGTGCATGGGGGTGCAAGATGGTGAGTTAGAGACTGTTTTGGCGTGGAAGAAAGGGTCAGGGCGACCAAGAAAAACTTCAAAGAAGACTGATCAACTGCTCAAAAGGATTATTGACATCAACAATCCTTTTGAGCAGTTGATCAGTCTTCTTTGAAGTTTTTCTTGGTCGCCCTGACCCTTTCTTCCACACCAAAACAGTCACATCACTGTTTCACTCACCATCTTGTTTGCATCACTCACCATCTTGTGCCTGCCTGCACCAGACCGACATGGTGTGTTTGGAAACCCACATCTCCCTCGCTATCTGGCCAATGATTTTCCCACTTTGCTACAAGGTTTACTATATGTGTCTTTTTCACAATGGATAGAGATTTGCCCGGCAAAATGCTTTAGTAAACCTGGGGGAGGCGGTAGGAAATGGAGGGGCGAATGGGGGTGTAGGAAGGTTGGAGAACCAAACACAACAACCTCTTCCTATGATGACTTGGAAGATACAGAGCGGGCAGAAGCGAGGAATCTACAGCAGACACCCTAATGCACTGCCAGATATACAAAAAACGTAAAAAAATTCAATCGCTTCCACCTAAATTGGCAAAAAAGCTAAGGACGTTATTCCCGTCCAAAGTTTTTTGCCATCCTAATTTTTTTTGCGCCGACTGTATATATATATAACATAGCTTCAGCACTGTTTACATATGGACCTATACCTGCTGGTCACCTATAACTGTTTTTGAGGCAGATTACTCTCAGAATCACAAACATGTTATTGAATTTAACTTTTACCATTACCCTAAAATCCCAAAATGCTACCCTACAGATGCTCAAAATACCCTAAAATGGGTTATTTTACCCTAAAGTGGAAGCACTGTGCGGCGGCAGTAATCGTAAATTATATAAGATTATCATATATCGTATATCGTATGGACGTTATCGTTCATCATACCAGGCACCAATTTATCGTATTGATACGATAATTATCGTATATCTGGTCACGCCGGGCAGCTGCTGAAAGTACTGCATGGAAAAGATCGGACTCGCACTAGTAAGACTCGGATAATTCAAACTTCTGTTCGAATTATAGAAAGTTGAAAATTTTGAACTGGCCTGAAACAGGTCAAATTATCCGAAGTTTGAATCGTACGGGTCTGAATTATAGAGGGTTTACTGTTATACCGAAAAGTTTCCGTTATTAGCTACAGCCAGAAATGGTTGTTAGGTTAAATCAGATTAGGTTAGGTTAGACGTCGGGTTTGATTTAGTAGATGATATCAAGGAAAAAATGAAACTATCAATACTACGACAGCGCAAAGAGGAGTGGGATGTTTATGGGGCGGGTCGGGAGGGGCTGGATGGGTTATGGTACTCTCGTCTACCAGATCTCTAGTTCCCGTTGGCGAGAGTTCCAACTTTCCCCTATGTTCGGTGTTCCTATTAACTACAACTTAATATATATCTCAATTAAGCTTTTACCTGTGTTTCTGTATAAATAACCTAACCTAACCATTATCGTCGGCCAAAATTCCTGGTTTGTGTCGGGACGAGAATCTCGGTAGATGAGAGTACCAGGTACTTCTGGGCGGCATCCCCCACACCTGTAAACAAACATTGATTTCCGACAAAAACGAGTGCCAAATTCATACTAAGCATATCAAAATTATTCAGGAAAATTAAGTTGCGGCCTCGAAATCAGTGAATGCCCATTACCGAAATTTTTCGATTTGTTGATGGCGGGGACAGCAACCTGGCTATTTGTTCCCCAGAACAAATCGCGTGTGAACATAAGAAAATAAGGAAGCTACAAGAGGCCGCAAGATCTACACGAGGTAGTTCCTGTATGATTTGTGATTTGTGATTTGTGTGTGAATGAATTGCGGCACATGGCCGCTATGCTTCGGCTTCCCGGGGCATAAATGTGCAGGTATTTGGCCAGTGTGAACTGGTGTTGTGCAAAATGTTGTCAGCGCAAAATCCTGTAGACCCCACCATTCATCTCTCCTATTTCATTGGTTTTACAGCTTAACTGCTGCCCTGATACATGTTACAGGCAACACAGGGGCATTAGCTTTCCATGAGAACACTTACAAGTAATAATAGTTACTCAAAAGCTTAAAATATCCACGTCAAAAAGTAAAGCCTTCTCAGGTGTAACTACCGTATTATCCTTTTTCTGGATCCCAGTGATCTGTACTTCAAAAATAAAAATTATCTTGAGTCCCTTTGTAGCATTTTTTCAGGGCACATTAATGCGAAAAAACAGCAAACAAAGAATAACTTGGAAACCTAGGAGATGGTTACTTTTTCCTTTGTTTTTGATTTTTTCAGTTATTGCCCCCTGAAACTGTTACATGGTACCTGAATACTTATTATTTTATTGAGAGTTAGAGCACTGTATCCAGATAAAGCAAAAAAATTTAAACTGATAAAAACCAAATCCTGTTTAAAATTTTTTGACATGGATATTTGACTTTTGAGTAACTTTTATTATTTAAGTGTTTTCATGGAAACTAGTGCCTCGGGTTGCTTAACTGTGTGGGGCAGAAAGTAGTTAAAGCAGAAAAAACCTTAAAAATATGGGGGGGGTTCTACAGCATTTCCCGGCTTTTGACAATATTTCCACAAACCAGCCCTTGGTTGGGTTAAATTTTAGGTTGGGTTTAGTATTTTATTTTTTGGGGGGGCGGTCCTCGCTAAAAGGGGTCATTGGTTGGGTGGGTTTATAGTGAGGTTAGATTGAAAAATTAACCATATATGTTTGAGGGGTCATTTAAGGGGGGGGTGGGGGGGCATTCTCTCCCCCATTTAATTATTTTTAGAGGTACCTAAAAGGTCGTAAAGATCTAAAGAGAAAAAAAAATACAAAAGGGTGGGAAAACGCTAGAATTTACAACTTTTGTTTAAAAATAAAGTTAGGTAAATTTTACACGGGACCATAACCTTTGGTGGTAAAAATATGATATTCTGGTGCTGGGTTCACGAGTCTGTGTATTCGGTGCGCGGGTTTGTTTCCAACAAAAGGAGAAATCCCATTAGGGTGCCAATAAAAATCAAAAGTATGATTTTTTTTCCCCTATTTTGGTGTAATGGTGATCTTAAAAACCCCCCATCGTATGCAAATTTTGACCTCAACGTTGATTTTAGGGGGGGGGATTACAACTTGTTTTTCCCCTTATGCACGGCCTATTAAGAGGGGATGTCATCTTTTGAAAGGGGGAAAAGCCGGACATCCTTCCCAGCGGGGCTGCGGCCCCCCTTTTGGTAGTATTAGCCCTTGGTGGGGGGGGTATCAGGGGGACCCACCCCATCATTGGGGGCCGGTTTTGGCCGGGAAGGGAAGCCTTCGAGGTCCCGGGCTTTGATGGCGGGGGCCTCCCAAAATTTGGAGGGGAACTGGCGCTTTTCCTCGTCTTTGGCAGCCGAGATTGAAGGCTGGATGAGGCCACTCCTCGCTGGGTCTGTCGTTGACGGCGAATCCCCGTTCGGGGGCCCGGCCTCGACGTACGATTCCTTTCCTGCCTTCAGGGTTGGGGGACAGGAAGTCGTCTTGATTAAAGAGTTCGAAGAGGCGGAGGGAAATTTTTCGGGGAAAGGGAGGGCCAGGTTGCCGCGGGAAAATTGTGAGATGGGGGTTTTTTCGCTTGGGGGGGCCCTCGGCTCCTTCATCGTAGAAAGGCCTTTTACAATTGCTTTTTTGTGGAGACGGGAGACGTGATCGAAAATGACGGGCCCAATGAATCTTCGCTAAAAGTACAGAAATGGCGGTAAAAGGGTGGTAAAGGGGGCCTTCCGAATTTTTCGTCGTGGTACTGAAGGGGTCCTTAGCGATCAAGATCGTTGGGGGGAGGAGGATGGAAACCGTCGATTCAAACCATCGCAGGACGTAGATTGGGTTTTGCGAACGATGAAAAAACCGTGGAGGGCTGAATTCTCGAGGTTTTGGGCGACCCCAGTCAGCGGCTCCGAAACAAGATAATCTTCAGGGGGTAATGATACGCCCCATCCAAACGCCTGGGTTGAAGGCCCGGGCTAGGATCGAGGTTTGGAAAAGAGCTTCCGAGGAAAGGATGCTCACTCAGCGAGTTCCTTATAGTCTCACGGGGCTGCTTTGTCTGAAGCAGCTTTTTAAAACCCTTGAATGAGACGCCCCTCTTGGAGCCCAGAGTCTCCGGCAAAAATTTCGTTTGGTGGGAGGTTTTTTTGCCGACGGGTTGAGCAAGCCCGCGCCCTTTGAAGCGAGAGAAGAGGTGATCTCGGACCAGAAGGACCCCAAACGTAGAAAGCCTTTCAAGGCAAGTTGGGACGTGATGACGGCAAGAAAGTAAACGGGGGGGTGGGGCCGATCTCTTTTGGCAAGATGGTCATCCCCATTGATGGCCCAGTTTGGCACGGTTTTTTCGAAGCCACGCCACGACTCTTTCCTGGACCCCCAGTCTTTGGGCCGAACACAGCTGTAGGGGCGGCTCACCATTCCCGGAGACCCCCGTCGGGTTGCAAGGTTGGTAGAGAGGAGTCCAAATGTGCAGGTCCCTGTGCATTCGGTCAGGGTTCGAGTCCGCCTATTTCATGCTGACGTGGGGGCGCTTTGTTTAGTCAATAACCTTGTATTTGGTACTTGCAAATGCTTAAATGGTGAAAATCTTACTTATTTTAGTTCCGGGGGGAGGCATTTTGGGGGGACTCCAGGAGCTTCTCCACCCCTTCTCCTGTGACGGGATGGCGAGTCTTTCGGGCGCGAGTGCCCTCGTCCCGAGGAAAGGGTCTTCCCGTCCCAATGAACGTAAAAGGGGGTGGGTGAAATCTCTTTGATGTCCTTCGCCAAAGGGACCTGTACTTCGTCTTGCCCGTCGAAGGGACTCTGGATCGCAAAGCTTTGTGGATCGTGGCCCAAGCTTTGCCGTAGCCCCCCACAATTCGAAGGGCTTGGGGGCTATGACCCCCGTTCTGTCAAGGGCCGACGAATCAGGGGGTAGGACGGGGTTCGGCCCCCCTGTCCCAAAACGCTTTGGTGGAGAACGCCCCGGGTCGGAAGAGAAAATCGATTGTTGGCGCGTTGGCTGGGGCTTTTTGACTAGACGATACGATCCAGTCCACCATTCTTCTCCTTTTTTGGGGGTTGTTTACGGCTAGTGAGAGAGAGCTTTCACGTCGGGAAAACGATTCTTTTCAGCTTCTTGTCCAACCGCCCGAAAAACCCGCCCCCCCTTCTCCGCTGGGCAAGAAGGAAAACCTTTTCTTTTAGGAATGGTCATCAAGTGAGGGGTCGGAGGGGGCGAGTCCAAAAAGGGTTGGGGGACTTTTTTGGAGGTCTTCTGTTTTCGGCGGGGACCCCAGAGTATTTCTTGCTTTTTTAGGATCTTCCCTGTCAAAAAATCATAATCTTCCTCCCCACGCTGTTTCTGCGATGGTGGGGGGCCTAGCTCGTGTAGAAGTCGAGGGCCCCTTGCAGCCTCACTGCACTCTGCTGCACCGTCTTTCTCTTCCTTTGGGGCGTAGAAAAAACGTCGTAAAAAGTCTCCAGGGGTGGGAAATTTTTCTCCTTGATAGTAGGAAATGGCCCAAAAAGCCCAAAATTCAGTTGCTTTTTCGTGGTCATGAAATGAGGGCAAAAAAAAGGAAATGTTTAAGATCGATCCGCCCCTCAAATATCAACCGATTAGCCGAAAAATTTGCACCGACAGTTTTTAAATAAAGCCAGAATACCACAAAAGTAGTGAAAAAAAAAATTTACTTTGAAAAAAATTACCCCCTTTCGCTATTTTTACCTACTGCGCATTTCACGGGGGCTAAAATTTACCCACAAAGACTTGTTGATCAACAAAGCATTCGCAGCGTCCTCCGATAAATCCCCGCAGCCCCAAAAACAACAACAACAAAATGGCTGGAGATTAACAGGGGAAAAATTAGCCCAAAAATAGGATGAAAGGCCCCCAAAATAAATTTTTTTTGTATGAACCAAAAATCCACCAAACCGAACCACATACATCCAACAATATTTTAAAGGGGAATCCGTTTTTTTTTGACAGTAATTTGTTAGTAAAAATTTCTTCTGCCAGTGCAGGTGCACCCCTTTGTTAGTAAACAAAAACGGGCCCCACCGAAAACACGACGTGGGAAAGCAAACCCGGGAACAGGTCACTGGCCCAAAATTTTTTTTAGCCTTAGTCATTCGGCCCCCCCAGTCATTCGGCCCGCACCTTTAAAACTTTTTTGAAGTATGATAAGCGAACAATTTTAATAATATGGAGCCCCCGTTTTTAAATTTTGTCTTGAAACATGAAAATTTAATTTGAACAAAACCATTTAGGGAAAATGACTTAAAGCCCCATTGCAATGCCCCAAAACCGAATGCACCAACTCATTGTCCAATGGACCAAGGCCTAGCCCGGAATGCACCACACTATTTTTTACCCGAAAGCGTAGTATTAAAACCCGAAAAAAAATTAATCACCCCAATGAATAAATACAAGCATCAAACAGAGTCTTTATTATTCTTTATTACTATTTTAAAATATGTACTGCACTGCCCTGTTACACAATGAATAAGTACAGCCGTCATATCCAAGGTTCATTGTTCAATAAGAATTGAACAATGAAAGGTACAAAAGTTACCAGTACACAGTAGGATTCTTGATCTTCTCCATTGTCTGCTAATTTGCTGCATTTGCTCAGGTACTCAGATGTAATAATGTCGGGGTTTTCATCATCTGTCCACAGTTGCTAAGTAATCGTCCAGACCATTTCATCATTCCTGATTTAATGCAGTCAAAATATAGCCATTATTGAGTATATCAACAATATGTTGTCACTTTTTGCATCCAGTCACCCATTTTTAAATGATCCGCAATCAAAATCTGTAAATTCCCCAAGCCTCCAAAATGCTCCTGCACACTAGCAGACGACGGACCATGGCTCGGTGACGTCACGTAAGGCGGCCTCCCAGCCCCGCGCTAATACAGATACACGTAAACTCAGAAATAAATATAGTAGTGCCGACCGGGGTAATTTGGTCCAGGTTTTGACAAACTTTGATCTAGTTTCCATATTCATTGACATAAACAAACAAAAATTTAATACAAATATAGGAAGGTCACTAACTATATGACATTAAAGTTTAAACAAATTTCCATTGTAGCTCTGTTAGCAATACACTGAGAAGTGCGGACCGCATTGTTACACTAAATGGGGTAAATCAGACCACACTCGGGTGAATCGGACCTATATAAAAAAAAACTTTTCTTCAAAATTTGACAAACCTCCAAAAACTTAAACAACATGTCATACCATGCCCATGGACATTATCAAACCTTTTGTGAGCTGTTCTTCCCATGCTCTGGGGAGGCGGAAAAGATGACCAACACACACACGTTTGGGTTCCAGGTCACTGACTTCACTCAAATCACTTGTGTCATCATCCTCATTGTATTTGAAGTGCCTTAAAAGTGTTCTTTGCTCACGTTGTATATCTTTGCTGCATTGTTAAAGAATATAGCTTGTTTCCACACCTTTTATTGCATCTTTTAGTTGTTTTTTCTTTTTTCTAGGTCTGTTAGTTTTTCTTTTATAATTTCTAGGCATTGTTACTTAATTTGATATTATTTTACACTAGGGCCAGAATTCCCTATACAACTAGGAGTATGGTTTCTGTTTACCATATTGGATTCTAGGAAACATTCTCTATTAGCTTCCGCCACAAAACATTATTACTTTTGGAGATATGACATGTTGTTTATAGAGAGGCGAGAGACAAGTTTTTACGTGCACCTCACTCTTCTTCCTCTAGTGACCTGCATTGCCTCTGTTCTTCCCTTGCCATGGACACTTTTTAATGAGGATATGGCTTTAGTTAGGAGGTTAAAACGTGGGGTTAGATTAGGTTAGGTTAGTGAATCAAAAGGTGGGGTTAGGTTAGTAAATTATCATATCTTCTATACCCTCTCCTTCACATTAAGTACATTTTATACCTCGAAAAGTAGTGATTTGCGAAGGAAGCTCATAGAATGTTTCTTAGAATCCATGGTATAAGTGCAGTTTAAACCAATACACGATCGGTAGTTTAAATATCCTGAACGTTTTGTTCTCATCATAAGGAGTATTTCTAACCACTACAACAGCTGGCGGAAATGAACAATAAAACAAGGGGGGTATGGGGGAGCGACTCCCCCCCCCCCCAGTGAGGTTAGGTTGGTAAATATTTACACTAGAACCGAAATTCTCTATACATTTGGGAGTATGGTTTCTGTTTACCTTATTGGATTCTAAGAAACTTTCTCTCTGTGAGCTTCCGTCGCAAAGCACTTCTTTCTGAGATATAAGATGTTTTTAATTGGAAGGAGATTCGAGCAGAAATATGAAAATTAAACTAACCTAACCCCACCTTTTGGCTCACTAACCTAACCTAACCCACGCTTTAACCTCCAAACTAAAGTCAAATCTGCATTAAAAAGTGTCTGCGGCAAGGGAAGAACAGAAGCGATGCAGGTCACAAGAGGAAGAAGAGAGAGGTGCATGTAAACACTTGGCTCTCGCCTCCCTATGAACATGTCATTATCTCCAAAAGTAATGATTTGCGACGGAAGCTCATTGAGAGAATGTTTCCTAGAATCCAATAAGGTAAACAGAAACCAGACTCCCAATTGTGTAGGGAATTTCGGTCCTAATGTAAAATAATACCGTTAGGTTACGTAATCAATGCCCAGGTTAGGTTAGTTAACTAGAAGGGAGGTCTGGGAGGGCATAGACCCACCAGTTATGTCAGGAGAGTATTGGTTAATAGGAAGTATTGGTTGAAACTGCATATTTACCGAATCCATTAAGGTAAACAGAAATAATTCTCCCAATTGTGTAGAGAATTCTGGTCCTTGAGTAAAAATTTATCTGTAATTTATATACCAGCACCCTTAAACTAATTTCATATTAGCATGCAACAACCTGAAACAAAAGAAACAAGTGCAAATAAGCAGTTAATCCTCACCATGATATGCCGGGTGGGGTACATTTCACTGGGTCCGATTTACCCCGGGAGTGTTTTTGTCACCGGGGTAAATACGGACCAAAACTGAGCATTGATCATAAGAAAATGAGGCAAGATAGAGCATTTCTGATATTTTCATGTTAAAGTGGAGGAAAAACACTATATATGCTTATTTACAAGGAGATACTCCGTGTCATCTTTGAATCCCATGAAAGTTCGCCAAATCAGCTGATTTTGTAAACAAACTTCGCCGCAACATTTTTTTGCAGTCATTTTACTCATTTTCTTTTTTGGTTCCTCGGTTCAGCTACATATCGATATTTATATTCATATTAATACTAGAAATGTTAAAATGGTTGTTTTACTACATGGGATATTAAAAACGGTTACACTATTATTTATATAGAAGCAAACACCAAAGCAAAGATGGCGGCCTGAATAGAACCGGTCCGTTGGAAGGTCCGGGTTACCCCGGTCGGCACTACTTGAAGAATTTCGGGTGTTTGTAATATATTTTTATTGTGATATGGCATATACAGTCAAACCTCGATTTAACGGACTTCGGATGTAACGGACTCCATATGCGTGACTTTTTTTTTTTTTTTTTTTTTTTTTTTTTTTTTTAATTTTTTTTATAATGCATATTAGACCGCTTATTGCCGCTCGAATTGTCAACTCAACATAATTGTATTATTTTCTCATTTAACTTTGGAATGCCTGGGTTTTAAGGAGTTTTGATGTATCACATATTAAGATATAATATTGTAAGGAAGGAGCCTGTGTCGCTATAGTCTATTCACTTAAGCTGGATTCTTGGGAGCTGCTCGCTGCCTAGACGAGTTTGTAAGGACGTCGCTGATTGGCTGATAGACTCGGGCTGGGTGGCGATGGTGGTGGTACTTGCCTCGCCGCAACCCAAAACCCTTGCCTTGCCTTAGAAAAATATTCATATTTCTTGGCTTTACTCATCTCTTATACAAGATAGGCCTATTTTGTTTGCATCAGTGAATCAGGCAGTGATTGTTCAACAACAACACGCCATTCATAACTCAATAGGGTAAAAAATAAAGTCATGACTGACTATCACAAGAGTAGGCGGACTTTTAGGTTTTCAGTGCATTGAAATGTTGTACTCCTACCCGATATTACCAAACTACCAGATGATATTTATGAAAGCTGAGCCTACCATAGTGTTCATAATACATTGCTGCATATCATGAGCATAAAAAAATTACACTAAGAATACACTAATATTAAGATAATTGAAGGAAAGTAAAAGAGTGTATAAAAAAAATTTCTTGCTTATTTTCCTTCAAATCGCTGTGACTCCATAAGTTTTGGTCGCATTCAATTTTCAAGAACTGTTTCAAAATCCTTATACTTTTCCGCTTCCTGTGGTATGTAGCACGTACCAATAAGGAAAAGAGTAGGTGGTCAAAATGGCTAAGAAAGTTAAACTACTACTGCAAACTGGCACAGTGACGGGTGAGCATTGCTCCTATACAGGAGAGACTTTTTCTCGGGAGAGCTATCAGAGGCTCCACCCATCACGGCACCAGTTTGAAACAGTTTAACTTTCTTAGCCATTTTGACCACCTACTCTTTTCCTTATTGGTACGTGCTACATACAACAGGAAGCGGAAAAGTATAAGGATTTTGAAACAGTTCTTGAAAATTGAATGCGACCAAAACTTATGGAGTTACAGCGAGTTGGAAGCAAAATAAGCAAGAAAAAATGTTTATACACTCTTTTACTTTCCTTCAATTATCTTAATATTAGTGTAGTCTTAGTGTAATTTTTTTATGCTCATGATATGCAGCAATGTATTATGAACACGATGGTAGGCTCAGCTTTTATAAATATCATCTGGTAGCTTGGTAATATCGGGTAGGAGTACAACATTTCAATGCACTGAAAACCTAAAAGTCTGCCTACTCTTGTGATAGTCAGTCATGACTTTATTTTTTACCCTATTGAGTTATGAATGGCGTGTTGTTGTTGAACAATCACTGCCTGATTCACTGATGCAAACAAAATAGGCCTATCTTGTGTAAGAGGTGAGTAAAGCCAAGAAATATGAATATTTTTCTGAGGCAACGCAAGGGTTTTGGGTTGAGGCGAGGCAAGTACCACCACCATCGCCACCCAGCCCGAGTCTATCAGCCAATCAGCGACGTCCTTACAAACTCGGCTAGGCATCGAGCAGCTCCCAGCCCAGGAATCCAGCTTAAGTGAATAGACTATAGTGATTTAGTGGTAGAAGGTGTATATTGTTTAAAGTAGTGACTATTAGTGTTATGGCGTGGCCGCTGCTACTTCTCCCTGTCACCTCAACACCCTAAATCACCCTTATCTAAGGTGACACGCAGTGCTACACTGACCTGAATAGTGACACGTGTATAGAACTGCACTTCACAACCATATAATATATATAATAATGAGCATTAGTCATGATAATATGCAATACCTTTGGAAGCCATGGCTGAATCTGGCTCGTGGTAATTTGTTTACCTTTCACTAGAGCTTGAGCTTGACTAGCTACACTGTCTGGTTGTGTTTGTGATTATTTCTCATTTATTTCACGTGTAGGAGCGGACCAAATTCAGCATGTAGTGCCAGTCACTGTTTACCTCCCAACATAGCTACACAGTCTGGTTGTGTTTGTGATTATTTCTCATTTATTTCGCAATTTTTTCCGTTTTTTTCTCATATTTTTCTACCCTTGGGAAAATACCTTCGCTAAAACGGACAACCAGCTTTAATGGACCACTCCTCCCCTCCCCTTTAGTCCGTTATATCGAGGTTTGACTGTACTTGCATCCTTTATGGGTGCAGCAAGAAAGCTGTACCTTTCCAGAGAGCTTAGCACCAATTTCCGACCTATACGGCCACGATATATCTGTGGAGACGTGTGGAGCGCCGGGCGAGAGGCGGACAATCTGCTTCACACCGCCCGCCTCTCCCCGGCGCTCCACACGTCTCCACACATATATAGTGGCCGTATAGGTCGGAAATGGGTGCTAAGCTCTCTGGAAAGGCACAGCTTTCTTGCTGCACCCATAAAGGATGCATGTACAGTCAAACCTTGATATAACGGACCTCGATGTAACGGACTCCATTTGCGTGACTTTTTTTTGGGGGGGGGGCATTTCAGACTTTTATTATTTTTTATTTTGCATATCAGACCGCTTATCGCCACTCGAATTGTCAACTCAACATAATTGTATTATTTTCTCATTTTACTTTGGAATGCTTGGGTTTTAAGGAGTTTTGATGTATCACATATTAAGATATATAAGGAAGGAGCCTGTGTTGCTAGTGATTTAGTGGTAGAAGGTGTGTATTGTTTAAAATTGACTATTAGTGTTATGGCGTGGCCGCTGCTACGTCTCCCTGTCACCTCAACACCCTAAATCACCCTTATCTAAGGTGACACGCAGTGCTACGCACTGGTGACAATGCAGTGGCTAGTGCCACCTAAATAGTGACATGTGTATAGAACTGCACTTCACAACCATATAATATATATAATAATGAGCATTAGTCATGATAATAAGCAATAACTTTGGAAGCCACGGCTGAATCTGGCTCGTAGTTTGTTTAACTTTCATTAGAGCTTGAGCTTGACTAGCCAGACGGTGAGAGAAAGCATCAACATTTTAGGGATAACCCATCACTTTACGGGAGACTTTTTCTTCCTTTTTATCTATTTTGGGGTGATCTTAATGTCTCATGATGCTGCTGCTGCTGCCGCGGCCGTGCTGCCAGGCGTGGATGAGCGCCTTGAAAGTACTTTCATATCTTTACTCATATGTATGAATAATAGCAATTCAAATGTGATTATATCTCTACATTCAACTAGAATAATGAAATTTCATAGTATACCAAGCAGTAATGGGCGAATCTGGATACTTACTACCTCTCCTAATACCAGTCTTGAACAGTCGTGGGTGAGTGTGCCAAATCCCTGATGTAGCGCTAGTCACTGTTTACCTCCCAACATAGCTACATGGTCTGGTTGTGTTTGAGATTATTTCTCATTTATTTCACGTGTAGGAGTGGACCAAATTCAGCATGTAGTGCCAGTCACTGTTTACCTCCCAATATAGCTACACAGTCTGGTTGTTTGTGATTATTTCTCATTTATTTCACATTTTTTTTTCCATATATTTTTCCACCCTTGGGAAAATACCCTCGCTATAACGGACAATCGGCTTTAATGGACCACTCCTCCCCCCCTTTAGTCTGTTATATAGAGGTTTGACTGTATATGCCATATCACAATTTTTTTTTATCAGAAACACCCAAAATTCTTCAAGTACTACAGTGGTACCTTGGCTTACGAGTTTAATTCGTTCATTGATCGAGCTCGTAACTCAATTTGCTCGTATATCAAATAAATTTTCCCCATTGAAATTAATTGAAATACACACAAACCTCGATTTCCCGGACTAATAGGGGGGAGCACTGGTCCGGGAACCGCAAATGTCCGGGAATCGCAAGTAAGAAAAAAAAAAAAAAAAAAAAAAAAAAAAAAAAAGTCCGATGCCATTACCCACCCCCGGACGTTTATCCTACTCTAGTATTTACTGTCCGGCAACCGACAATATCAACTACCCCGCCGCGGACTTTTACGTCCGCTGAGCATGCAGCCACCTGGCGGGAGGCAGCATAAAGTGTTCAATAGTCTCAAGAGACATTCCTGCACCAGGGGCAGTGGGGGTCAGGGGATTAACAGAGGCCATGCAGGTGAACTGTGAGTGTCGTGTGCCCAAAACAATACGACCGCTGAGCATGCTGCCACCTGGCGGGAGGCAGCAGAAAGTGTTCAATAGTCTCAGAAATGTTCTTGCACCAGGGGCAGTGGGAGTCAGGTGACTGACGGAGGCTGTGCAGGTGAACCGCGAATGTTGTGTGCCCAAATGTAAACAATACGTCCACTGAGCATGCTGCCACCTGGCGGGAGGCGCGGACACTGACCAGGGGTGACAGGAGACGCTCAGACCGCCGGACAACTTGGCCAATTTACGAACAGGACCAGGCATTTCAACGAAAGAAAAAAAAAAAAAAAAAAAAAAAAAAAGTCCGAGACTGACATATCCCCGGACCTCGGATTTTGTCCGGCAAATCCGATATCCGGGAAATCGAGGTCCGGGAAATCGAGGTTTGTGTGTACCATTAATCCATTCCAGCCCCCCAAAAAACACCCCAATGTTTTGACTGTACCTATATGACTGGACTGCACTCACCCTCCGCCATTTGCATTCGCCAGTGTTTACACTCTGTGTATCAGCTGTTGGAAACAGCTGTGGGTGGAACTGCCGCTAAACATACTGCACTCACCCTCCGCCATTTGCATTCGCCTGTGTGAGCACAACACAACAGAGATGCATCCACGGCGAGGTAACCACGTGAAGTGAAAGAGTGAGACGCGGGATGCTGGGCGGATGTTGTGGCGTTCGCTGCGCCAACTAGCGGCGGCGTATCTGAAGCTCACTCGTAACTCGGATTTTGGCGCGCAACTCAAAGCAAAAAATTGACCGAGCGACTGCTCGTAACTCAGAAAACTCGTGAGTTGGGGCACTCGTAAGTCAAGGTACCAGTGTATATCTATTTCTGAGTTTACGTGTATTTGTATTACTACGTGGGTGGAAGGCCACCTAAGTTGACGTCACCAGCAAGTTTCCCGCCACGGCCGGAATGGGGCTGTTGTTTTAACTGTGCTTTTTACAAAAGTCATGTTTTTAGGGAAATAAGGCATGGAAATGAATAATTTTTTGTGGATTAGGTATTTTGAATGAACATTCAACATAATTATGCAAAGAAAAAATGGGTCTGGACGATTACTTTAAGCTTTTGTTGCTTAGAGTTGATTTTCTTACTCTGGATCTTACATATTTTCTTCTGTGCGATTAGCCTTACGTGCAGAGGGAGCAACTTTGTCTCCTCATAAAATGTATTAATTAGCAGGTAGAGGTTCATCCTTTTAGTGGGGGAGTTGTGATTTAAAACATAGGTTCTCAAACTTTTTGGCCTGCGACCTCCAAATAATTTTGAAAGGCTTGCGGCCCCCATCCTTACCAAAGCATTTCTGACAATCTGACACATTTACATTCGTTCTCTTTTTTTTCTCTCGCTCTCTCTGCCTGATATCCCTAGTCATTTCCATGCAAATGATGATGGTAAGCGGGTATTGCTAGTCCGTAGTATTTGCATATATTATTGGAACGATACAGGATGATGATCGCATGGTACCGCCCATGCGATGGATCCCTTACAATAAACAAAAAAGTATTCAAACAATACTGAGTTTTTGTTCATATGCTATATGAAGTAAATCACCTCCAAAAATATTTATGAGACTTTAAATGAAGTCTTTGATGCGTTCGTTATGGAATGCTTATCGTTGCATAGAAGAGCGTGTGATACCGTGAAAATCTTAGCCAAGCAGGCGACTCTGCCTCGAAGTAGATTTGCGTAAACACTGTACTCGGCTTATATCGTCCACATTACTGCTGCTCACATACAAAATTGTGTGAATGATTAGATTATAACGTGATTTTTTGCGTAGCAGGAAGTAGGTGAAGCTTTCTTATCTCAGAAATTTAGCTCATGCATCCGGGAAATATACTAGCCACCTTTTTGACGTTTCTTACCTGTATTAAATCGTGATTGATGATTCTGTAGCTTGGTATTCAGGCTCATGTGCTTAGTTTATGATGACATGTAATTGGCAAGTCACCGTATATCCTAGTTAATGGGTTGTAGCTACCAAATAATTAGAAACAAAGGTTGAATACATAAGTAGTAAAAAAATATTTGCATATGTTCCAACTATCAAACCTACATGCTTTACTTCGGACGTATGGGGCCTGTTCCTGCTAAACCAAACTGCAGTAAGTTAGGTCAGGTCTCAGCAGGGATCTCAGGGGATCTCGTCGGTGAGTGTTCCAATTTTTAAGGTCGGCAGGACTACTAATTTTCGGCGATAGTTCTAGTTCTTGATTACGGTACTCAGTATATATATTTAATAAGCTTTTACCTGTGTTTCTGCTTTCATTGATTATATACCAGCAATAACTTGATCGGTTAAGTTAGGTTAGGTTAGTTAACTAATGTCCATGTTAGTTTAGTAAACTAGTGGGGGAGGTACAGTTAAGTCCGGATACGTAACCAATGTCAAAAACACAGTTCAGATTGTTCCAAAATGCATCAAATCTACCAGAAAAATATAGGTTACGAATAAAACAGAACTAAACCTAATATAACATGGGGGGACATGACTCCGAAGAACCCCCTTTCCTTAAACTAACCTAACCAACCTTAAAAACCTCAGGCTTCCCAGTGATATAACTTATTTTGACTATTACCATACCTTATTGTGATGACTCTTTAATCAAACTCTTCAAAGCAACAATTTGTTGCTTCTGTCAAGGGAGTAAAGTAATAAGTAGTGATTACCAAGAGAAACAAAGGTCTGATTCTTTCAAAACACATCAAAATCTATCGGAAAAATAAAGTTTTATCTGAAAAAGGAGAGGGTCACAAAAACTAATCTTTACCCCATGTGCCAGGCTTAAGGTACTGTATTCTGATTTCTCGTTCCCATCGGCGAGAGTTCCAACTTTTCATGTCGTCGAGTATTACTTTTTTCTAGGAATCAATATATATATATATATATATATATATATATATATATATATATATATATATATATATTATATATATATATCAGTATTATTCTAGTGTTTGTCCATATTCCCTCCTCTCCCCCAAAACAAGCTTGGGGACTTGAGGGAATGCAAGATATTTGGCTGAGTTTCAAAACATGCATTGCAACCACATAGTATTTGAGTTAGGGTTGTAAAGATTCCCTAGATCTAGGGTAAATGGATTGGATTTCTTCTATGTCCAGAGACTTGTGAACCTTACGATCCTCACAAACATAATGATAACCAGAGTATTGAGAACCCCCCCACCCCTCGCTAGGAGGTAAGGTAAAATTTTGTCGTGTTACCGAGGGGTTGAGGGGGGAGGAGACCCCCGCTAGGAGGTTAGGTTAAATTTGATAAGGTTAGGATAGATTACTGGGGGTCGAGGGGGCCGGAGCCCCCTCTGGGATCCTTGACCAATAACAACACAGAAAAGGGTAACAGGGGGGCTCCGCCCAACCTCGACCCCCCCGGTAACCTAATAAAAGTTTACCTCTTAGTGGGAGGGGTGGGGGGGTTCTCGACATTGGTGATCATTCTGTTTGTGAGGATCGTCAGGTTCACACGTCTCTGGATTTAGAAGAAATACAATCAATTTTCACTATCCAGGGAAGTTTTACGCCACCCCTAACTCAAAAACTATGTGGTTGCTTGCGACACATATTTTGTACCCCAGCAGATAAAAATGGACGAGGACTATGCGGTCATTTTCTTAGACACAGACTAGTTTTTTTAACCTAACCGAACCTTAACCTAACCTCCTAAAGCAGTGGTTCTTAACCTTTTCAGAGGCGCCGAACCCTAACGAAAACTTCCGCACACTAGCCGAACCCCTCAAATCTGGGACGGAAAAACAAGATTAATAGAAAAATTTAATATAAATTGCCTCAAAATTCAAGAGTATATATAGATAATAAAAAGGAAGGAAGGACTCGGCAGCATTGGCGTATATAGGTCCTTCGAAAGAGGAGGGAGGCACCGGGGTGAATCTAGGTTTGTTTTAAGGGAGGGAGATGGAGCGGAGCGAACCCCTACAGCTGTGGGGTCTGAGGAGGGAGTTAGGATTTTTTTTGAAAATCAAGCATTTCTAGGGGCATTATAAGACCTCAGAAGGGATATATTGCACTAATCTGATAATCAAAGGCAAAACAATTTTTGTCCCCTTGGGACAAAAGGAGGGGCCATGGCCGAGTTCCCCCCATATCCTCCTATATACGACTCTGCTCGGAAGGAAGAGAGGCGTGCGAACACACACACACACATACCAGAGGTGGGAACTCCCACAAAACTTCCGCAAACCGCAACGTCCGCAAATTGCGGAAGTCCGAATTTGTTTGCGGATTTGTGGAAGGGTAAAAAGTTACGAATTTATGTTTGCGGAAGTACTGCCGAAAACGCAAATATGTTTGCAAATTCCCAAGTGGCCGTGGTGAGTTTGAACACGATTCCTGCGCGGCTACGCGTACCGTCCAGGGTGAGTAAGATATGCTAAGGGAGGCTGCTTTCCCACCAGTCAACCTTGACCGCAGTTATCAGTGAGCATTCATAGACAAAGTACGTACGTGTATCTCCAAACCCTTCTTCCTGCCTCGCTTTGCAGGTACAGGAGAACCTCGTTTATCCGGCACCCTCGGGGGGGAGCGCATGCCGGATAACTCATTTTGCCGTTGTTTTGAGTTACTCTTATGGAATCGCCCAAAATCCTAATAAATACTGTGGTTTCTGGAGGTTGTTGTTGTTGTTGTTTTAGGGCTGCGAGGATCCCTTGGGGAACACTATGAGCCCTGGTGATGTCCTATGGTGCTATCACAGGCACGGTAGTTGACCTGTCTTCCTCAGGAAGGCACAGGTGAGGCGGATGACAGCGTGTTGCCGGGAGGGGGGAACGCCAGCCGCCGCCAGCAGGTTGGGCAGGTCAAAGGTGTTGACGTTCAGGGCGAGGAGTTGAGAGTGTAGCACTACACGGTGTGAGTGGAAGTGCAGACACTGCAGCAGAAAGTGTTCAATAGTCTCCGGAAAATTCATGCACCAAGGGCAGTGGGGGTCAGGGGACAGACGGAGGCGATGCCGGTGAACCGTGAGTGTCGTGTGCCCCAGGTAGAGGCGGGTGAGAGTGACATCCAGGACCCGGGACTTTTTCCGTATCCATGGCTGGGGGGAAGAGTCACTGCGGTATTGGCCCATGGAGGTGATGCGGAGGGCATCGCCGAGTGTGTTATTCCAGGTGGAGCGGCAGACCCGGGAGATCAGACGTTTGGCCGCGGAGAGCGGCAGAGGGAAGGGTGTCGTGTTTACATCTGTCAAGGCCATCCTGGCAGCAGAATCAGCCACCTCGTTGCCTGGGATACCAGCGTGGGAGGGAACCCACTGGAAGGCGATCTCCCACCCCTCGTTGGTAAGGTGAAGGGCCCTCTGGATGTTGTGGACGAGGGACGTAGAGGATCGCGGATGGTGGGAGAGGAGGAGGTGGAGTGAGGAGAGGGAGTCTGTGTAGACCACAGCCTTGCCCAACTAAATTTCTGCCAATTTTCTCAGTTTTTGAAATAATTATACCTAATTAATGCCTGGGTCGATTAGTGCCGTTGTTTTGAGGCTGCCGTTGTTTTAAATGCCGGTTAAATGAGGTTCTACTGTATAATGGTTTTTTTACCATATTTTTGGTTGAATCTCATATAAACATTATCTGTGTGATGTTATAATATCATTGAAATATCTTAGATATTACTGTAAACTTTGTTAGGTGAGATCCAAGGTCAGTAGATACTAGAAACAGTGTTTGGGATTGGCAGGCTCGGCTCTGACCTGACAAGTCCCTCGCTGACTCAGCTATGTCTTCAATTATCGTGTGGCCTCACCCAAGATTATGAAATAACTGCAAGATGTTTAGAAAAACTGACCCAACTATCATCTTACTGACACATTTTCGTATATAATATGCGCATATTTTGAGCAAGGAGAGGGAGGTCAGAGGGTCATAAACCAGTGATATGGACACGGCGAGCATACCAAGAGGTGTGTATTATACGTGTGCTGGTGACAGTGTTATTTGCTTGCAGTGACCATGGCTGCTGTAGAGCTAAATATTACTTGCAAGGATTGTGTTGTGAGTGAATTAGTGCCTTGCGGTGATGAGGCGACAGTATTGACCCTGCGTTATCGCTAGGCCGAGGAGCGAGTTAACCGCCATCCCTCATGCCGCGTAAACAATTTTGTGCCGTCTGATCTCTACCGCATCTTGATTACTATGGCGCCCACTATGCCCTCCATCACCTAGGCCCAGCTGGTTGCTGCTGTAGACTATGTGCTGGTCTTCAGTATGAGGAGGAAGATCACGGGGTGGTGACTGTGTGCGCAACACTGTAGGTCAGTCGGAGAGCGAGGAACCTGGATGATGTGTTTGTTAAGTACAACACGGTCATACCCAGCTCTGCATCCGTGGATAAACTGTTCTCCCAAAGATCGGATGTCATAAAGGCCAAAAGATAGAGTCTGTCCTCTGATGATTTTGAGATTGGTCTTCATGAAGGGAAACATGAACCAACTCAAGATGGAATTGTCACCAGAGGAGTCTGAGGTTAAGGGCCTGATATCATATCAATGAAACATAATTTGGAGTTTAGTGTACTTATACTAATTATTATCCTTTAGTTTGTTGATCAATTGAGTCACAATGAGGGGGAGGTGAAGTGTGAGCTTATATCATATGTGGGGCGCTGAGGGGTAAGTATGAAAAAAATACTAATATATATCAAGTATAGACGTCCAGCCTCTGGCCCCTTTGCTTTTGGCTCAGTTCTTGCGGCTGGAACGTGACAGCGAGCCACGTTCCAGCCAATTAACTCATTACGTGAATTACTCATTAAGAGCTTGTTTTACGCAAAAAGTTTGTTGCACAGACCCCTATTGATTTTAACAGCACTATTTGGATGTCTAATGTCAGCTCAATCCGACAATAATTAGGAGTAGTTTACGCTAATTACTCATTAAGGGCTTGTTTTACGCAAAAAAATTCTTCCGACGACCCCCATTGATTTTGACAGCACTACTAGCATGTCAAATTTCAGCTGAATCCGACAATAATTAGGAGTAGTTATACACTTTTTGGCGGAAACTTGGTTCCACGGGTCTTATGGGAAGCGACAGCGAGCTTTGCTCGCTGTCAATCAATTGACAAAAGTTATTTAGTTAGAAATTAATTAATTTACAACTACAAAGAGCTTTACCTTTATTGGATTTTATGCAGGGAAAATATCACTTACTTGGCTTGCGGCTGTGCGGACTTGCAGTTCCAGAAGTGCAAACTTCAAGAAATTTGCGGACTTGCGGTTGCGGAAAGTAAGGATTAGGGTTTGCGGACTTGCATTTGCGGAAGTGGATTTTCGTTTGCGGTGCCCACCTCAGACACATACACATGCACACACAACTCTTCCTTCACCGCACTGCTTGATTTTATGTTAAGGGGAGAGTCCGCCGTGAATTTTAAATTGCATCTACGGTCATGAATAATATATATGTAGTGTATATTAGTACCTTTGTTATCACATGATCATTTCAAGCTGATCAGATGAAAGGAAAAATTTGAAAAAATGAAAGAACCTATTTTTGTCGGTTTTTGATGAAATTTTGAATTGCATCTCCTCAGCCATTTTTTGACCAATGTCATTGTGACATGAGCATATGATAATTCATTGTTATTCTAACAATTTGTTCTGAGAATATTTTGAAAATTGTTTTCGAATTAAAAAAAAAAAAAGTAAAAAAAAACAATAAAAAAATATAAATTTTTAAGGATCATTTTCCCATATATCAAAACTAAGGCTTAAAAACAAGAATGTAATCAGAACAGATTTTTCTACGATATTTGATTTTGTGTGTCCTAAAGTTTCGTGAAAATCGTGCCAAAAATAAAAGAGGAGATAGATTTTATGTTAATTTTATACTAGTTTTGAGAAAAACACGTTTGAAGTTTTGCTAAAGTTTCTGTGCTCCAGTGAAGGTACTATACTGTCAATGCTACTTTCATATGAATTTTATGGGATCAGTAATCACATATCAATGCATGCATAAAAGGATCAGCACCTTGTCCCCCCTTATAAAGGTATTAATTAATCGCTTAATGGCGAGGGTGTCAGGGCGTGCCACGCCCCTCATTGTTGCAAGGTTCGATAAAAATTCACCAGGTGCATAGCTTTTGGTTGGAATTCCTTTGTCTGTCTTCCTCTTCTTGTTTATTGTCTTCGGTGTAATTCTTCTCTTTACTCTTTTTTCTAGTCCTTTTTGGATGTATGCATTTGTTCCAAAAAAAATTTGTGAACAGGTTGCACTTTTCATATCCAAAATTGTTCCAGAATTGTTACCTGGGTAACAAACTTCACCCTGAAGATTGCTGTTTTTTTTATTTTTATATAGGCTTAGTTTTGATATACGTATGGGAAAATAATCCAAAAAAAAAAAAAAAATTTTTTTTAACAAGTTTTGAAAGTTTAAATGCCCCTCACTATGGGCATTTAAAAAAATGTCCGACTGAAAAAAAATCCACCATTCGAAAGCCAAAGGATAGGGTGTTGCCATAGACCATGTAACTCAAATTCACATATTAATTTTTTTTTTAATATTGTCACGGCAGACTCTCCCCTTAATCTTGCGTATATTTACTCTGATGAATAATCCGGCATTACAATAATGGCAAAATTGCAATGTGTTTCGGAGGGCTTCCGCCGAACCCCTGAGACTAGCTCACCGAACCCCTGGGGAACCCCTGGGGTTCGGTCAAACCCAGGTTAAGAACCACTGTCCTAAAGGGTGGGGGGGGGGGGCTCCAGATGGGAAGGGTGTGTCTATGTGCTATTAGACAACTATATCATTTCTTCAATGTGTATATAAGTATACTGATCAATTTTTTTCTTCAGAAAACGTAAGTAGTAACGGCAGTAGCTACCGTGCAGTTCTCATCCATTATAACCCCTCAGCCAAATACCCTGCATTCCCCCAGGTTCCCAAGCTTGTGTTGGGGGAGAGAGGGGAGTATGGGCAAACGCTAGAATAATACCGAACAATCGGCGATGAAATTTACGCCAACAGTTCCACTTGTAATAGTTGAAAAGCAAGAATAAAAGGGGTTTTTCATAATTGGCCACTACATTTTTCGAAGACTATTATTTTTTATTTCATTTTGATGTGTTTTGAATTAATTTAGCTCATGTTTATAGCGGGAATCAATAGATTTTCTTATACCGCCCCATCATACCCCCCAAGTTGTGATTTCTGCCAGTAATGGTTAGGTTAGGTTAGGTTACGGTCAGGTTAGGTTAGGTATACAGAAGAACAGGTAAAAGCTTATAAGATATATAGGTACATTTTCGGGTGGGGAACAAATAATACGTCTGAAACAAGTATTTTTAAAGTTGTGTACTGTGTAGGAGTAAAAAATCCCTAGATCTAGGATAATTTCCCTAGATCCAGGGAAATTGACCTGGATCTAGGGATTTTTTATACCAAATTTAACCTAACCTAGCAGATATAACCTAACCTAAACTAGCGGGGGCTCCGGCCCCTTCGATCCCCAGTAATCTATCCTAACTTTATCAAATTTAACCTAACCTCCTAGCGGGGGGCTCCTCCCCCCTCAACCCCTCGGTAACACGACAAAATTTTATAGCGAGGGGTGGGTTGGTTCTCGACACTCCGGTTATCGCTGAAACCCACAAAGCAACAAAGATGGAACTACAAATCCAATTATTTCATGATAAGTATTTTCTTCCCTGTGAAGATGAGAAGAAAAAAAATACATCATCTCTCGCTCCCAGCTTGAAAGCTTGGTATCAAAGATATGCAGTTATTGCTTTGGTGAGATAAAAGATTGGGGTGAAAAACAGCAGCTTCGACTGCTACATCACCATCACTTGCCTCACGTGTGGCATGGTATCAGCAATAACACCACGTCACCTGATAGATGATGCTGGGCATGAGAGAGTTCACAGATCTCAACTACAAACCTCTGCATGAGGCCCTGATGAATGACCTTGGAAATGCTGGGCTCAACAGAATTGCTCGGGCACAGAGCATTCCTCCCATGGCAAGCGGGAGGTTCTGGTGGGGAGGTTCTTGTCCCATGCCAAGCGGTTCAACAGGTATGCAAACTACCTGTTCGACAGGATGTAGAAATTATATTTTTGCCCTGTAAGGCATCGCATTACCAATTCAACGGTGTACCATAGCATTGTTATAAAGGATCCCAGTGTAGCTAGTGTTCATGGTTCAAAGTGGGGATTAACCTATTAACGCCCAGATCTTTCCTTTGCTATAAAAAAGTGTATGTTGTTAGTCATAAAATAACGAAAAGTAGTTTAATATACCAAATTAATTAGTGGCCAAGGATACTAAACAGGTCATAGCTATAAAATATTGTTTATATTCACTAGAAATACCTAGATACCCAAATTCACTAGAAATACTAGGTACCCAAATTGCAATGGAAATTACGTTCTGGGTCTCAAGGGGTTAAGGTGAATTTGCGATAATCTCTGGTGATGGGAAATATTTTTATTTGTATACAGTTGTCCCTAGACATTCGCAGGGTTAGGGAATAGAGATGGCCGCGAAAGCTAAAAATCAGAGAAAAGTTGCCATCCCCCTCCCCCCGTAAAACTACCCCTAGACCCCTCATTTTCTTATATAACTAAAGACATATCCTATCTGAATCTTTCTAAGCAGTATTAATGTAAAAAATGCTGTTAAATGGGTTAAAATTAATTAAGGGGAGGAGACGGTAATTACTTAGGAGGTGACATTAATTTACTTCAGATTCTTATGAAATTTGGTGTGCATATGTCTTTATATATCAAATATAATATCCCCACTTTTCATTGAGATATGATCATTACTTCGAGATAAAAAAAATATTAGACTCATCGAAAATGGCAATAGATAACACTGGCATTCTTCATAAATCTCATCTATTTTTAGACTGTTTGTTTGAAAATAGGTCTGGCTATGATGGCTACATGTAGCTTTCTTTTTCTATCGTGGCAGATTTTAGTTATCGCATTCCATATATAAAAAAAAAAATAAAGAAATATTGGTGACAAAGATTAGTTGTTTCCCCCCCCCAAAAAAAATCAACTGGGTCATGCTTATGTCTTTTTAAAAATGTCTCACGATGACAAAAATCTTACTCCTTTCCACTTTCCAAAGATACCTTTATGTTTACAGTCACTTGTTAAACAACGGAGAAATACCACTCCAAATGTCAATAACTTTGGTTTTGAGATATGAGCCGTTTTCTGTTGAAGTGTGTATCATGGTGCTTGTAGGCCTCTTCTTGTGGACCCTTACTTTTCTTCCTTGATGGTGTTGTTCTTTTTGACTCTTGAATGCTTAGTCCAGCATACAAACACACACTCACAGACAGTGGTGTACCGAGGGGGGGGGGGGGGGGGGGGGCATGCCCCACCCCTTTGCAAAAAATAAATAATAATAAAATATATTTATTATAAATAAATAAATATATATATATCACAGACCACTATATCTACAGTTGATATATATATATATATATATATATATATATATATATATATATATATATATATATATATATATATATATATATATATATATATTATATATATAAAATAAATATATAATAGATTTTGCCCCCCCCCTCCCCCCCCTTTTCAATTTCCTGGGTACGCCACTGCTCACAGAAACACACACACACACACTTACACAGACACACACACACTTACACAGACACACACACAGCCACACACACACACATACTTACACACACACACACACACACATACAAACACACACTCACACAGACACACACACACATACAAACATACACTAACACAGACAGACGGGCTACGCTGTCTTTTCTCTCCCTTTTTCTCGTGTTTATAATGTCCATTCTATCCTTCTGGTGCTTCTTCAGCTTTGAATGACTCCCCATAACTGCTAGTCTGCTCAGGAAGTGGAGAAATCTTGGATAAAAAGTTCAACATTCAGCTCATCAAACCTCAGCTCAAGGTCATCACTCATTGTTTCAGGCATCCTCCCACTGGGTGTTGCCATATGGTGATCTTTGATATACTAACAAAACTCCCCAAAAAGTGAAAAAAACGCTTCAAAATGCTTCAAAATCATGAACACCAACAAAACACGTGGCGCACCACCCGTCAGGGCATTTAAAAATCTTTAAATGAACGTAAACAAAGTCAATTTTATTATAGAAGGAATTAAGCTAGCAACATGCCGTTTTCACAGAAAACTGGGATCATTTCAAGGGTAATTAAACTGTTATTAGCCCAATTTCGAGGTCTGACTAGAATTTTTTTTTTTTTTTACCGTCTCCTCCCCTTAAGTACAGTGTACTTTCATCAAAACAGTAAAGCAAAGTGCACACGAGCGGTGGACACTACGGTGGTTACTGCGAGACTGAGGCGCAGTGGTGGTGGGATGGTGGGCGCGTGCGTGAAGGTTATTGCGTGGCAGGTGGTGTGGTGCAAGATTAACCCTGCGAATTATCAAATTTATTACCTTAAGAAACTTGCAGCCCTCCCCACAAAATCTTAAAAATGCAAATGTTAAGGGTCGACTGTATTGTCATCCAGACATTATTATCATAATATTATCAAGGAGCAAGTGAATTTTCCTTGTTAGCATTAGGATCTAGATATAAAAGACGTGAAGACAGATACAGTACACTAGCAACCGCTAGGAGCAGCTTCCATGGCAAAATCTAGAGCACATGTCTTCCAGTAAATTATTTTGATTAGTTTCCCCAAAAAAATTGCAAATATGCGAATCCAGTAATCTTGAAGCCGCTAGATTGGAGGATCCAATGTATATCCTAGCATAACCGTAAGTCAATTAACTTGACTCAATGTGACCCAACATAACTTAGCTAATATATCTCTAGCTATGACCAAGAGTCCACTCAACTTCCCCATTGTACTTGAGCGTCATCCTTTGGTTAGCAGCTAACCAATGAGGCAAACTTCCTGGACCCCTTAATTTGTTTCTTGGAAGTTGCAGAGAAAGGACATGTGCTTGTTACTAACTGCCTCTAATATGTTGCTTAGGTGACAACTTTAATGTTGCACCACAACTGTACCATTAAGACAAAAACATTATAAAGTAAGTTTACTTTACCCTTCCAAGACCGAACAAGAAACTGGAGGCAGCATGGATGGAGCAAACTGAAGCAGTATACAATATCCTGAAGGAGGAGGAGGATCGTCATGGTCTGCCTGCCCCACCCAGCACCCTCCCTCATCTCCATACTGATGGCCTTGATGCTGAACAGGTTTGTAAACTACCTTGCAAAGCCAAGTTTTGTATCAGATTGATTCATATGCATGTTTCCTGTGATGTTGAAAATGTTTATAAGATGTTGCTATGTTCTGATTCTTTACTATTTTATGCCTCATATTGAGTAAAGGGAGGGGTAAAATCTGGCTATAGTGGCAGCGATATCCAGATCTACAACTATATGCAATATGTCTTATTAGAACATTAAACAAGTTTCCTGCCCATAACTTAAGCATTGACTGAGATACAAATACAAAAATTAAGACACCCGTGAACTGGCAGGTACTGTATTTTTTGGTGTGTAAGACTCGCTTTTTTCCCCAGAAAAATAGGTCTCAAAACCACCTTTCGTCCTATATGCCGAAGGTTAAAAGTTTTAACTTTAACTAGCGCGAACAACTTTTAGGCCTTATTGAAATTTTAAGTGTAGGCATTATTTTTATAATTCAGAACAGATCTACATTGGTGGCACTACATAGGTTAAATGTTAGGAGTATTTGATAATATATATGTACTGAATCTGTAAGTATGAGTGAAAAACCATAATAGATGCTTTGTAGGTGTGATTCACTCAAGCTCTGCATTGCTGCTTTTTACACTTCATATAAACAGGAAGGTAAGAGAGTACACAAAGTGGCTATTTGACCCTCCTTGGTCCGTTTGCCTGTGGTGGGGTAAAGACAAAGGACTGACTGGTCCTCATAAAGTTTCCCAGTTTTCTCCATGTTTTGACATTTACTAAAACAATCAACCAGGAATGATGAGATTTCTCAGTTGCTTGTGTATTTGCTAGTTTTCTTTTGCCTGATCTAGACTCAAATTGAATAGTTGAATCTGTAGTGAGTATATTGGTCATTGCAGCATAAGGATTTGAGACCATTACATAATTAGTTTAATCATGTAATCACGGGGAGGCGGTAGCAGAGTGGTTAGCGTCACCGGGTGGCGTTCTCGAAGACCCGAGTTTGATCCCGAGTGAGACCCATAAATTCACTTAAAATATTTCTGTACCGTCGAGTGGCCTAAGAACACCCACATGCCCTGCCCATTAAGTCTACCTTCGATTGCGAGTGCATCGGAGGACACAGGGGGGCGGCATGAGCCTCTAATCACAGGCGTCACTATAAAAATCCTGCCTGCGCCACCACGGGCGAGGGTCAACCATCAGAACCCTCAAGTGAGCCTCCAGGGCCTACCATCCCGCCCCTGGAGGTCACTGCCTACAGGCGTTATAGGCCAAGATGGGGGGAAAAAAATAAATAAAAATAAAATAAAAAAAGACCCAGTAGCTTTCAACATTTTCTGATCCACAGGTCTGGCAGCTGGTAGAACTTCAGAATAAGGCTTTGCTGGCAGCTTCTGAGGACCTAGAAGGGCTGGAGAACACCAACCTGTGCTTCATGGTGGCTCGTCTCAGCAGTCTGGCCAAGCATGACAAACTTTTTCTTGCAGATGAATTACTGGCAGAGGATGAGGGTATCGGTGGTAGTCCCTTGGGAAGTGCAGACATGGACTCTAATAATGAGGAAGAAGAGATGGCTAATAATAAGAATGTTAACTTCAATAATGAAGAGCTTGATG
>JACEEZ010025238.1:985781-1050781 GCA_016584305.1 Chionoecetes opilio | reverse complement strand
AATGCCGGTTAAACGAGGTTCTCCTGTATATATATATATTATATTTATATACCGTATTTGCCGGCGCATAAGACGCACCTCCGCATAAGACGCACCCCTATTTTACAAGGAGGTTTTGAGAGAAAAAAATATATGGGTTTGTGAAGGATTTTTTTTTTTTTGTAAATTTAGCAAATGTTATTAAAAAAAAAGGATTTGTAGGGGAAAGCAAATGATTATGAGCCTGTACCTAAATACAATATTCACTGTGCAGTGAATATGAATGAAAAATCATACTAGTCAAAATGTAAAGGGAATGACAGGGTAACCAAAATCGGTCATAAATCATAATATATTGCAGGATGCCCCCACGAATTGATATTCTAATATTATCTACCTATGACATATAGCTTAGATTTAATGTTGTAGGTATGCCTTTGTTGCTTTTCTGCTATGTGTTTAGACTTTGTGGAAAATTTTGAAGTATAGATATTGGTATTATTTTGGTAGTGAGCTTTCAAAAGTCCTAGGACTCTTACCTACACCATCGTGTAGCTTTCTTCATTCTGAGTATTTTGAGCCCCATTTCCCATGGCGCAATTGAATAATAATGGCATTACACATAGTACCGAAAATCTACCGTTATTTCAGCCAGAAAGTTAAGATAGGTTAAATCAGATTAGGTTAGGTTAGAGGTGGGGTTTGGTTTAGTAACAGATGATATAGAGAAAAAACGAAAATTTCCCATAATATGGCAGTGTGAAGCGTAGCAATGTTTGCGGGGCGGACCTGGAGGGGCAGGTTGCCCCCCCCCCCCCTCCCAACACATGTAAACAAACATTGATTTCCGACAAAAACGAGAGCCAGATTAATTCAAAACACATCAAAACTATTCAGGAGGACTAAGTTTTGGCCTCGAAATCGGTGGTTGTCCAATAACAAAAATTCATGAAGATATTTAGGTAACACTGTAAGGTAACCATCTCTACCTTGTTATTGTTATAATTGTTGAAGGGCACCGTTGTCGGGATCGACAATATTTGCCCTGGTTTACACCTATGAATCTATCACAGTCGCGAGGGTTGATTAGTCTTCTTCAGGAAGGTACAGGTGAAGGCTGGTTCACACTCTGAAATCACGACAGCGTTCCGTCAGCCGTGCCTTGTATTCACACTATTCGTCACGGTTCCGTCATTTTCGACAGTTCCTGCTCACCCTCTAAGCAGACATGGTGCCTCAGAGGCTATGCTTGAAGAAATTTGCATTAATAGCACTTCTGTTGGATGAAGAAGAGGAGTTGAACTCTAAAAGACACTGCTTTGGGTACATAAAGCCTTGAGAAAACTACAAATATCAGCACGGCACAGTCTCATTACGTTAAAATATTCTTCCCCAGAAACCGTTACGTGACAGAACGGTGATGTATTGGAGCCGTGACGGCGGCGCACCGTTTAGTGTAACACGTCTATTTGTTTGAATGTAAGAAATTATAATGGATGTGATGAGACGGTGCCGTGTCACCATGATGGTATGGTGTGATTTGGCCTTGAGGCGGATGGTGTGGTGCTGTGATGGTCTTGGTCTTGGTGTACCGTGTGGAAGACTTGTCTTACAGGTACTGTTGCAGCCTTTTTACTAGCACTCTTTCATACAGTTTCCTTATCCGTAGAGGTACAGGGGTGAGGATTGAGGGGTCGAGGTGGTACAAAGGCCTATGATGTCTCCTATCCCACCTTGCTTACCACTGTAGCGGCGCTAACACACACACGCACATACACACCTGCATCGGCTTAGGCCACCCCCCTGTCTGGGACCAGGATTAGAGGCCCGAGGGTGACCTGACGCTGACCTGACTTGTCCTCGCCGACACAACTGCAACATCAGCCAGGTAATTCAGTCAGCCACAGGACACACAGAGACACACATGGCGTGCACCTCTTGTCCCCACGTTATACAATGACTCGCTGTCAAATAAACAACAAAGCCACGACGCCCTTTCTCCATCCTTGTGTGTATAGACAGACTCCCCAAGATACTACACCTCCCTCTCACCGCTCACACTCCTTCAAATAAAACTTTAACACGCTCTTTGTTTCACTATTCCATTTATCAACAATACTCATTCCAGCGAAAATATGATCACCATTTTTTGCCTCCTTTCTATCATCTCCTTCCAACTGTTGTGTCAACTTGTGTGGCCCGAGTCGAATGCGGGTTAATTAAGGCGACATCTAATATGCGGGATGTTTGTCTTTTCCATGGGTGCGGGGAGGAGTCTGAGCGGTAATGACCCATGGTGGGTGCGCGGAGGGCGTCGCCGAGTGAAGTATCCCAGGTGAAGCGGCAGACCTGAGATATCAGACGTTTTACAATGGAGAGCAGCAGCGAGGGGTGGATGATGTTTACATCTGACACGGCCATCTTGGCAGCAACAATCGCTATCTTGTTGCCCCAGCTTTTATTTTCTCTTAAACTCCTACCTTTTCTTAGTATTATAAGGCCGTCAGGGTGGCAAGGTTGGTAGAGACGTGACCTCGCAATGTGCAGCGTCCCTGCGCATTCGGTCAGCGGTTCGAGTCAGCCTAGTTCGTGCTGACGTGGCGGCGCTTTGTATAGTCAATAACCTTGTAGTTGGTACTTGCAAAGTGTCTAGATAGGATGAAAATCTTATCTCTTATCTTAGTATTATAAATTACTGTTGATAACACAGTTACAAATTTGTGCTCAGTGAACTACTGCTCAACACAGATAACTCCAGACCCCTTTAGTAATACACCACCGGCTGTTCTGCATTCTCTGCCCGACCTCTCATGCGCTAATATGGTCGCATTAGACGCAGGGTGAACTTTGCATTCCTTTTTAAGGGAAAAAACTGCGTCTTATGCGCCGGCAAATACGGTATATATATATATATATATGTATATATATATATATATATATATATATATATATATATATACATATATATATATATATATTTATATATACAGGGAGGTCCCGTTATACGAGCATTCGATATACGAGAATCCGATGATACGAGATGTGTAAATTAGGGTCTATTTTCAATATCAATCAATCAATCATTAGGGGCATACGCCGGGGGGCGCGTCGCCTCGCCCACCCTACGACGTCACTCCCGGGGGTCACTACGCGCGAGTTCCCATGCAGGCTCCTTTCCCATACCAAGCAGCTCGCGACAAGAAACATCAACTTGCCCTAGCCACGAGCCTTGTGGGCGCCCCCTTGGCCTCCTCCACGCCGGATTGTCTCTTACAGATACAACCCGATGGGAAGGATCGGTTTTGGGGTAGCGTGCCACATGCCCATATAGCCGAAGTTGGCGCTGACGGACTATGCAGGTAATAGGCTTCGATTCAGTCTCACGGTGCAATCGCTGATTTGACAAGTAATCATCCCAGCGATACCCCATGATTCTGCGAAGACACTTGTTACCAAAGGCATTGATTCGTCTCTTCAAGTCACTGTTTAGTGTCCATGTCTCACAACCATAGAGTAAGACACAAGCGACTTGAAGATCCGGATCTTTGTCCTGCACAGGTACCGACAACGCCAAATACTCCCGCTGAGCGAGTCCATAACACTGTGGGCTATGCCAATCCGCCGTAAGATTTCTTGACGTGACCCGCCGTCAATATGGACTGCGCTACCAAGGTATGTAAAACTTTCCAAGATCTCAATGTCCTCGCCACACGCATGAACAGACTGTACTGCTTCATCTAGTAAGTCTCCAAACACCTGGACCTTGGTCTAAAACCAGGAGACCTCAAGTCCCTAAGGCTTTGCCTCCTCGTGCAGCGCCTCGAGAGTCATCACCAGGACCTCCAGCGACTCAGCAAAAATTACTGCATCATCGGCAAAAACAAGATCAGTGATCTTGGTGTTGCCGACGGATGCTCCACAATCACTTTGATCTACAACCTTGTCCAATACCCAGTCCATACAAGCGTTGAAAAGTGATGGGGCAATTACGCACCCTTGCCTCACTCCTGTATTCACAGGAAAGAAGCTGGATACACCTGCCCCACACTTCACAGCACTCCCAGTCCCCTAGCCCAACTTTTTCTTATGGAGGTGGCCGGGGCGGTGCAGAGGCGGCGCCTGCCCGTTGAATCACTCCTATTTTCAATATACGAGATCGAAAATCCAATGCTACGACATTCAAACTGGGGTGAGTAAAATTACCAAGTTATTTACGAAAGTAAATTACAAGTTATATACTAAAATTATAAAGTCATTTGGACTGACTATATGATTTTACCTAAGGTTGTACGATAAGCCAGCGAGACATATTTCCGGGCAAGAATGGCATGCCAGATTGCCTCTCTCCGCCTTCTGTCCCCGTCATCTAAAACTAATTATAGTTTTATTTGGAATGCTTGCGTTTTAAGGAGTTTTAATGTATCAGATAGTAAAATATATAAGTAAGGAGCCTGTGTTGCTAGTGTTTTGGTGGTAGAAGGTGTGTATGTGTGTTAAAATAGTGAATATTTGTTATGGGGCGGCCCCGCGGTAATAATTTCTCCATCACTCACTGCCCCACCAGCAGTCACCTTATCATAACATCTTTAAATAACCCTTATTTATGGTGACACACGGTCCTACATTGATTTAGATAATGACACGTGTATATAACATCTCACCATAATCACTAAGTTGTATAATAACGAGTAATAAGACGTTTAAGCCTGCCCAAACCTACCGTGGCGTAGGTGGCGCCCGCTGCCTCTCAAAAGTTATGAGTCAAAACCCGCCGTCATCTGCCTCACCTGTGCCTTCCCGAAGAAGACAGTCAGCTCCTACGCCTGTGATAGCACCATAGGATATCACCAGTGATCATAGGATTCCTTAAAGGGTCCTCGCTCCCCTACTAAATAATTACCAAGGAGATCTCCGCTGGCGGGGAATTGCTGGCGACGGCCGATTTCTGCTGCCCACACAACACCCCGTTATCAGCTGTAGCTACCTGTGCCTTCCTGAAGAAGTCAGGTCAGTTCCCACACATGTGATACCACCATAGGATATCACCAGGGATTGTAGGATACCTCAAGGGGTTCTCGCACCCCTACTAAATATTTCCAAAGACATCTATCTCCCTTGGTGTTGATATCCACCTCACGGGCTTCATGCTGCTGCTGCTGCTGCCAAAGGCCGTGCTGCCAGACGTGGATGAGTCCCTTGCTTGTATTTCATCTCTTTACTCATATATATATGACTAATATCCATCCAAATGCAATCATATGTCTACATTCACCTAGAGAAATTATATTTCATAGCATACCAAGCAATAATAAGCGAGCCTGGAGACTCCTTACCTCTGCTAATACCAGTCTCGAGCAGTCGTTGGCCAGTGTGCACGTTTACGACCAAACCTACGACTTTGCTGCGCTGTGGGTTCTTGTTACGACCGACGTCGGACTTCCTACCAAAAAAGGGTGATAAAGTGCTTCGTGGCTTCCCCCCAGCTGGACAATGTACAATGATTCAGATGCGCAGAGACGAGTTTGTGGGCAGTTGAAGAGGTCTGCGCACCCCTCCCTTGTCCCTTACCTACTGTACCCTCTCGAGTCTAGTGTATCACGCGGCGTCCCGAAGAGTACATACAACGTCTTTGCTGCTTGTATGTATTGTACCTTGTGAGTCGATTTTAATGATTTGCTGGTTTACTTAATGTGCTTATTGTGACTTATTTGTGCTCTGTCCTACTGTGCTGTCACACTCTTAATTCACTGTGTTTTGTGTGGTGGTGTGGTGGTGCGGTGGTGTGGTATATAGAGCCCTATATTTGAGTGTTTGAGAGTTTGTTGTGTTTGCTATACACTACCCTCCCGAGTTTCACGCTATGCGAGTTTCGCGATCCTCGAGTTTCGCGCTGAGTCCTAAATTCTTATCATCCCGACTTTCGCGCATTACATCCCTGAGTTTTGCGGTTTTTTTTTTTTTTTTTTTTGTGTGGTGTGTGTGTGTGTGTGTGTGTGTGTGTGTGTGTGTGTGTGTGTGTGTGTGTGTGTGTGTGTGTGCCTACAGCGCCGTTAGGCAGTGACCTCCAGGAGTGGGATGGTAGGCCCTGGAGGTTAACTTTTGAGGGCTGTGATGGTTGGCCCTTGCCCGTGGTGGCGCAGACAGAATTTCTACAGTGACGCCTGTGATTAGAGGCTCATGCCGCCCCCTGTGTCCTCCGATGCACTCGCAATCGAAGGTAGAGTTAATGGGCAGCGTGTGGGTGTTCTTAGGCTACTCAACGGTGCAGAGAAAGATTTTAAGTGGATTTTACAGCCATCATCAAGGATCAAACTCGGATCAACGAGAACGCCACTCGGAGACTTCTTCTTCTTGTGACCCTCACTGCTTAGTATCACTTTGTAGGTCGTCTGTCAAGCTCGTGCTCGAGCTTGACATATATCTTGACGCTAACCACTCTGCTACCGCCTCCCATAAGAGACGTACGGGACACGTCTTCCTTCCTTCCTGCTTAGTATAGTATTATAATAGGCTTAGTATAGCTTGTAGTTTTGCTTTGTTTTTTTCCATTTGTTTGTGTTTTTCTCTCCAGGAGCAGCCGGTGTCGCATAAGATAGGTAACACCTCGAAATAAGTAGCACCTTACCGTACACCCCCACCGTTCCTTACTATTTACCACAAAATACTCCTTTATAAGTGATTAACCATGACGTGTGTGGTACTGTGGTTTCTGGAGGTACTGGAGGAGACAGGAGAGAAGAGAGGAAGGCATTGTGACAGTGTTATTGCCGTGTAACACTGTCACACAACCATCAGCTGACAAGATATGTGTCAAGCTCACTCACTCAGACCAAAACAGCATCCGCTGGGTGACTCCCAACTCGAACTCAATCTCAAGCTCCTCTCCTCCCTCCTCTTCTCTACGTAGTGCTGGCCGAAGCCACCACCCCGGGAGGCGGGTCACAAACCCTAGGCTAACACCCAGTACCCATTCACTGCTGGGTGGACAGGGGCTTGGGGCATTTTCAGGAAATTTTTTTGGGGAAAAAGTGAGTCTTATAAGCTGTAAAATATGGTAGGTACACAGCCCTCAAGTTAACCTCCAGGGCCTACCATCCCACCCCTGGAGGTCACTGCCTAACGGCGCTGTAGACACACACACACACACAAAAAAAAAAAAAAAAAAAAAAAAAAAAACGGATTTAATAAGCATTTTTACAGTGTTTTTAATACCCGAGTTTCGCGATCCGCGAGTTTCGCGCTATACCTCCGGAAGAAAGCAAGCGCGAATCTCGGGAGGGTAGTGTAGTTTATTTTAGCTTGAAAAACATGTTTTTTTTTTTTTTCTTTTCTTTTTTAATTGATGGGGTCCTGGAACCAAACCTATATTTTACCATTAGTTATGTGTTTCGTTATACGAGATTTTGCTTTACGAGTATGCCAGGTGGAACCTAACTGCTCGTATCTTCGGGACCTCCCTGTATATATATATACAGGGAGGTCCCGAAGATACGACCAGTTAGGTTCCACCTGGCATACTCATATAGCGAAATCTCATATAACGAAACACATAACTAATGGTAAAATATAGGTTTGGTTCCAGGACCCCATCATTAAAAAAAGAAAAAGGAAAAAAAAAGACATGTTTTTCAAGCTAAAATATACTATAGCAAACACAACAAACACACAGCGTCTATATTACCCACACTGTACTACCTATTCTGTAGAAAAAGCATTCTGAAAGAGAAAATAGGACACAAAATAGCATAACTGCACAGTAATTAAACATAAAACATGCATAACAAGCAAAAAAGACGTAATGTAGGGGACGCCGCGTGATACAAGAGAAGGCAGTGTAGCGGTCCCAAGGTTGAGGCCGCACACCTGGCTAATTACCCCTAAAGGTCAAACCGCCCCATATGCTTAATTACCCTTCAGGTCACGCCTTGCAAGGGGTGACCTGACTGCGGTCCCAAGGTTGGGGCCGCACACCTGCTAATTACCCCTAAATGTCAGGCCACGCCATATGCTTAATTACCCTTCAGGTCACGGCTTGCTAGGGGTGACCTCACTGGGGTCAACCAAATTCCCCTTTGTTCAGCCCGGGAGTGGTAGGGCGCGCATTTTGAACTTGATAATTTTACTCACCCCAGTTTGAATGTCGTATCATTGGATTTTCGATCTCGTATATTGAAAATAGACCCTAATTTACACATCTCGTATCATCAGATTCTCGTATACCCAATGCTCGTATAACGGGACCTCCCTGTACATATTTAACGGACTTCGGATTTAACGGACTCCATCCACGAGACATTTGCGGGCAAGAATGGCATAACAAACCGCTTATCGCCGCTGGAATCGTCAACTCGACATAATTTTTTTCGTGTGATTTTGGAATGCTTGGGTTTTAAGGAGTTTTAATGTATCAGATATTAAGATATATAAGGTAGGAGCCTGTGTTGCTAGTGATTTAGTTGTAGAAGGTGTGCATGTGGGTTAAAATATTGAATATTAGTACGTATTACAATTTCTTGACGACTTCTTGTGACCTCTTTCTCTTATGTTTCGCTTTGTAGGTCCTCTCCTCCTCCTCCTCCTCCTCTTCCTCTCCTCTAGTGTTAGCTGAGACTTCTACCCCGGGAGACTGCACAGCGTCACACACACACAGCTGTTCGTCTGTACTATTTGCACGTCGAATGTAAACAAACATGGTTCCGACACCCAGGCAGGCTATCGCTGCTATACACTTACTTATGTATATTGTCAATCGTTGACAAGCATAACTAACTAAAAATGTGCATGGATGCGTTCATGGTTGGCTCGCCGGAACTCGTCAGACTCATCGTCTGAGATCGACGGAAAAGGAGCTAATGTGACGGCGCCTTTACGCAAGTGTCCACCAGTCGGAGCACGTGGTACATATATGACAGTCGGAGCACTTGTTTACAAGCTCAGTTTAAGCTGTTTTCGCCTGTTTTCCATTGTTTTATATGCTTATTAAGACTTGTTCAGTGCAGTGAAGTCATTATGGCATCGAAACAGAAGGGAAGTGACAAAAGGAAGCGTGTGAATCTAAGTATTGCAGAGAAATTAGAACTCATTAAGAAGGTGGAGTCTGGTGTTTCTGTCGCCCGGGTGTGTGTCGAGTTTGGTGTAAAGAAACAAACAGTGAGTGATATTCACAAGGCTAAGGACAAACTCAGAGAATATGCTGTGACATTCAATGTTGATGCAAGTAAGGATAGGAAAGGATCATGTCATCATGTGTACATGGGTAACTTGTGTCTTATAATTATGTCTTAACGACAACACTGCTGCTGCCGTGGCCGCGCTGCGCTGCCAGGCGTGGATGAGCACCTTGCTTGTAGTTTTATCTCTTTACTCATATGTATGAATAATAGCCATTCAAATGCAATTATATGTCTACCTACACTCACCTAGAATAATGGTATTTCATAGCATACCAAGCAGTAATGAGCGAGCCTGGAGACTTACTACCTCTCCTAATACCACTCCCATGCAGTCGTGGGCGAGCTTGCTATGTAGCACCAGTCACTGTTTACCTTCCAACATAGCTACACGGTCTGGTTGTGTTTGTGATTAATTCTCATTTATTACACAGCGTGCAGGAGCACACCAAATCCAGCATCTAGCGCCAGTCACTGTTTACCTCCTAACATAGCTACACGGTCTGCTTCTGTTTGAGATTATTTGTAATTTATTTCAAAACATTTTGTGTTTTACCTATATTTTTCCACCCTAGGGAAAATACCCTCGCTATAACGGACAATCGGCTTTAACGGACCACTCTTCCCCCCCTTTAGTCCGTTATATCGAGGTTTGACTGTATATACTACAACTAGGGTCCAACATAAAACGAGAAATTGATTGATAAACGAGGTCGTTCTATGTGAAACACAACCTATGGGAAAAATTGATATTGGTCGATCGGTCCTCCCTACTGTACCCGTACATTTATACTCATTCACACCCATGCATATCAAAACATATATAAATGATAAGTTATGCATAGAAATAATGAAATAGGCATATTGTAGCTTACCTTAAATCTAATAGGGATTATGTACCGTGGGCGAGGGGCTCCGAGGCATCTTGGAGGTCACTCATTCGTCACTGGATGACGACTCAATGTGACCCAGAGCTCGGAGTGTGGCGAGTGAGCGTTGGCCTTGCATTTCTGCCACGTCCATCATAAAACCCTCAAACTCTGACAGGCTGGGCAGGGGTTCATTTGAAGGGCCAGGCTAAGGCTCGTTTGATGGGCCAGGCTGTTGCTCGTCGGCAGAGGCAGGCTGTGGTGCGCTGGCAGGGGCAAGCTGTGGCGCATTGGCAGGGCGAATATACAGAGTCATGAGGGTCTGCCTAGGTTCGTTTACTCTCTGGTTTTCATCAGGAGCGAATTTTGGTGAGCAAGTTGCCATAAACCTGGCTTGACTCACTTGCGTGCCTCGCCAGAACTGGTCGCGGTTATACCCGCTCACAGCTGATAACTTGTAAACACAACCACACCGACGACGACACCAAACCCTACTTTGATGGCGGAATCGTTCTATATAATCACATTTGTTCCTAACGAAAATGTTGTATATTTTGTGTATTTAAAAAAAAATTATTAAAAATAATAAATTTGTAAATTTTAATATTCTAGGTCATTCGTTCTATAGGGGAAACGCTCTATGCGAACACGTTTTATACAGGACCCTAGTGTATATATATATATATATATATATATATATATATATTATATATATATATATATATATATATATATATATATATATATATATATATATATATATATATATATATATATATTATATATATATATACAGTAAACCCTCTCTAATTCAAACCCGTATAATTAGAACTTCGGATAATTCGACCTCTTTCAGGCCCAGTTCGAATTTTCAACAACTTTCCATAATCCGAACTGAAGTTCAAATTGTCCGCACATTGTTGGAATCCGACAATGTGCACATGAAGCGCACATTGTCGGAGTTTTCTGTAGCATCTGCTACCTCCTCTGTGCCATCCACTTCGTCAGCCAACCTCCACAGCGCCTCTGACACATTAAGGACCTCAAGCACTGAAGACTAAACCTTACAAATCCCCGGAGTGACACCACTGTTGCGTTCAGTAGTGCCCCCCCCCCCCCCCCTACTGAACGATACTGAACGCTTCACAATATACATTGCTATGGCAGCTGCCAAAATTTATCTCTGTGGCGATTCTTATTGTCGCAGAATAACTTGTTGATGACCCTGTATTTGATGCAGCAGAAGTTATAGCAGCAGGAAATAAAAAATTTAGGAGGCAAGAAGAGGAAAGGTATTTTTTGCCCTTTGTTTACATAGGTACCTTATTGTGGCTTGAGCTGGCAACTTTATATTGTCACTCATCATTATTACTCATGGCGATCCACCTCCCAGGGCTGTAGTGCAGGGGTATCTTGCGCTAGTCATACTCTATGCTGACGTCACCGTGTGCACCCGTGCGCGTTGCCTTACTGAACGCAGCCCAGACTTGCTTGAAGATGTTATCAGTGATGCCTGAGTGATCAGTGTACAGTAGTACTGCATTTCAAGAGTTCAGTATTAGCCATGTTTTGGTGAGTACAAGTTGTACAATCTGTGCTGTTTGGTATGTTTTAGTGAGTTCTTATTGTGTGGAGGGGCTAGAGGTAACTATTGGATAATTCGGACTTTCGGCTAATTCGACACAGGCCTCCCCCCAATTAGTCCGAATTAGAGAGGGTTTACTGTATGTATGTGTATATACACACAAACTTCGATTTCCCGGATATCGGATTTGCCGGACAAAATCCGAGGTCCGGGGATATGTCAGTCTCGGACATTTTTTTTTTTTTTTTTTTTTCGTTGAAATGCCTGGTCCTGTTCGTAAATTGACCAAGTTGTCCGGCAGTCCGAGCGTCTCCTGTCACCCCTGGTCAGTGTCCGTGCCTCCCGCCAGGTGGCAGCATGCTCAGCGGTCGTATTGTTTACATTTGGGCACACAACATTCACGGCTCACCTGCACAGCCTCCGTCAGTCACCTGACTCCCACTGCCCCTGGTGCAAGAACATTTCTGAGACTATTGAACACTTTCTGCTGCCTCCCGCCAGGTGGCAGCATGCTCAGCGGTCGTATTGTCTACATTTGGGCACACGACACTCACGGTTCACCTGCACAGCCTCCGTTAGTCCCCTGACCCCCACTGCCCCTGGTGCAGGAACGTCTCTTGAGACTATTGAACACTTTCTGCTGCCTCCCGCCAGGTGGCTGCATGCTCAGCGGACGTAAAAGTCCGCGGCGGGGTAGTTGATATTGTCGGTTGCCGGACAGTAAATACTAGAGGAGGATAAATGTCCGGGGGTGGGCAATGGCATCTGACTTTTCTTTTTCTTTTTTTTCTTTCTTTTTTTTACTTGCGATTCCCGGACATTTGTGGTTCCCGGACCAGTGCTCCCCCATATTAGTCCGAGAAATCGAGGTTTGTGTGTATATTTTTTTTTCTTTTCTTCCCATATACATAAAGCCCCCAAATGTGGGACGACACATATTCACATATACTTTTACGTATATGTGTTTATATAAATTAAGTTTTTTTTTTTTTAAGAAAAATCGTGCGAGATATAGTTTGATAATGCAGTGATGAAGAGGAGAGGTGATGTGGAGTGTTCTTCCTGTCTGCAGAGCAAATCAACATTTGAGAAGGAGCGAGTGAAAGAACTGGAAATAATGGAACAGCTGGAGGAAGAAAACCTGAATGAAAAGCCTTGGTACCTGAAGGGAGAGGTCGTCAATGCTCAGAGGCCGCAGAACTCAGTTCTCGAGGAGCACCTTGAGTATGACATTGCAGTTCGACAGAGTAAGTTATCATGCACATTTGTGAGGAATGTAAATATCTGCCACACCTACAGCCCTTTTCATCTTAATCATTACTTCCTGAATGTCTTATCTGTTCAAGTGCATCTGTGTGCAAAATCTTCCTCTACCATTTTAATACATTTAATTCCTGCATCACTGTCCAGAGTTCTGCTATCACTGCTATAATTGTTATCTTAATCTTCCAACATTTTATTCATCTATTTTCTTTTTTCATGGTTTATCATTACTCTTTTCTTCAATTATTCATTCATATATTCTTGTTATTTTCATTATTGGCACTGATTTCAAAAACCCTGCATTGCAGGTATTTGATTATTCAATAATAACTGTGTACAGTCTATATGACAGGGTATATATGTATATACAGTGTATATATGACAGTCTATTGCACTATAGGGTGGGTGTCCACTTACACCTGATTCAACTATTAACTGCTTCACACCATTTCATTACCTTCTCCAGAGCCTGATTGAAAGCAAGATTTTAAGAAGAGTCAGATATGTAGTTCCATTATCGCTATAATGCTTATGCATGAATTACCCTCACATGGGAGCTTTAAGGTCATATACTGTACATCAACCTTGTCATAACCAACCCTACCTTCTATAATAAGCAGCATGAAGCAGAGTTAAGGATAAGAGTTACAGGAATACAAGTGAAGTCATTAAGGAAAAATGACATAGTGAAGTAAACCACAATCCCCAGTCACATATAAGTCAAGTTTGGAAACTATACCCTCATGGCTTGTCCCTTGATTCATAATATGCATCTTCTTGTAAAAGTTTTACGCAGCTGGTGATAACTTTATAGCCACTGGTCCAACCTTACAGAGCCCATCATCACTGAGAACACAACTAGCCATGTGGAAAAGATAATCTTGGGCCGAATACGCATCAAAGCCTGGGACGATGTAGAACGCAAAGTGCGGCCCACCGTTGACCCCTTTGAGTTCAAAAAGAAGCTCATACTTGAACAAGAGAAGAGTAAGAAAAGCTTGGCGAAAGTTTATGAGGAGGTAAGAACCGTTCAAATGGAAGGTTAATACATGATCTAATGCAACATAGTCTCATGACATTGTATTTCATATACATTTATATACCTCGCTTAACACACGAGTTACATTACTGGAAAATCATGCATTCAGCAAATAATGCCTTAAACAAATAATTTGAACCCATTGATTTCTTGAAATTTAAGAACAAAATTGTAGTTAACTTAAAATTTGAATGAATTTTGGTACAGCATTTTGAATTTTCATAAAGCAAGGTTGTGCTAAGCAAGTTATAGCATAGCTCTTGTACAAGTACAGTGTGACCCCAGCTATCCAATGTTCAATTATCTGGAAAGCTCAAGCAACTGTAATTTGTTTAAAGAGAAACTAGATTAATTAAATAATATCTTTTAAAAACAGGTGATGAAGGAGACACGGGCTGGGAAGTGAGTACTTTATTCCGGACTTATTTTGCCTCTACTGGGCTTCTTCAGAGGAATGAAGAAGCCCAGTAGAGGCGAAACTAGTCAGGAATAAAGTACTCACCTCCCAGCCCGTGTCTCCTTCATCACCTGTTTTTACAACTGTCAGCATGTCTACACAAATATCTTTTGAATAAAAAAAACAAAATCAGTGCTAAGCAATCTGTGTGCACCCTAGACTCACTAGTTTCACCAACAGGTAATTCACCATTGCATTCTGTTGTGGTTTTGTCTCAGCTCCTTCCTTTCTTTTCAGTATTAGTTTAATATTGCACTATAATACTCTACTCAGTTGGGAGTCTGGTTTCTATTTACCTTAATGGATTTTGAGAAACTTCCTCCTGAGTTTTTGTCACATATCAATTTTTTTGGAGATATAGAAAACTTATTTTTTAGGAAGGAGAGAGGATAATGTTTACTAACATCTTACTCTTCTTCTTGTGACCTGCATTGCTTTTGTTTTCTCTTGATGCGGACACTTTTATGGGAGGGTAGGGTAGGTTAGGAGATTAAGACATTGGTTTAGTATTATTAAAAAGTATCCCTATTGTTTTTAGTGACTATTGTCCGAAACACATAAGAATACACTGGAATATTGTAGCACTGAATAAGAAAAAAAAAAAAAAAAAAAATGTGGCAACACTCACCCCAGGTTGCAGAGCACTCCAGCACAGTCAGCCAGATACGAATACAACCAAACCTCCGCCCCTACAACCCAACAACCCGGGGCAACTCCATTCAACTTAAATCAATCGAGAAAACCACACAATACTAGACAGTGACACGACACTTAATCTCCCGTAGGTCCACACTCCCTACCAAATACACCAAATACCACCACTGCTGGCACTCTCGGCATGTTCGACCTCCGACCCTGCCAGCTGACCAATACTCTTCTCTTACTGACAGGGTTGCCAACTCGCCTCCCATGAATCCCTTTAACAACTCAACTACCATAACATCACAAATATCAAAGTTTTGACATCCATATGCATAATGGTGTTAAAGTAAAACTTTACCTCTTTTGTGAACGTGTGATACCTTTGTTTACTTACAGCTCTGCCAAGTTGGTCACCCAGCACAGACAAGAGAAACTGAGTTTTTTAGGGTTTGGGGGCCTTGGGAGGGGGGGGCCTTTGCATTATTTGCGGTTTTGAGTTATTCATGGGAGGTTCAGTACGTAACCACTGCATATTCGGATCTCCAATATAAGTGGATACAGCGTGATGTATTGCGTGTATTTCATTGTATTAACTAGTTTTTTATTCTTTTATGCCTATGTAACTTTTACATTATTCATTTGTTTACCAAATTATTTTAAGATTACAAAAACACAAGAATTCTGTTAAATCTTTAGGCTGTGGTAACACCGTCAGTGACGAAGCGTCACTGACACCATTCACCATATCACAAGATAGACATGCATATTAACAACAATAGAAAGTTGATGCTTTATTGAATTATTCAAAGCTTACATACACACATAAATATTGAAAATAAGCAGCCAGGTATCACGACAATTGAAAAAATGTTGCTCTTACCATGAATTAGGAAGCAAATTAATCAATCTTGTATTAATGAATTCTCATTTAACAAATGTTTGCATAATACAATATTGTACGACTACACTCGGGCAAACCTTCACAAACTTTTCCTTTGTATTTCCTCCTTGTTATATTACTTTCCATTTTCTCTAAGAAACCAAAGTCATCTAAGGGTGTTGCATTTGACCACCACCTCCACAGTTCATTCCCTCACACTCAACAATTATAACAAACCCTCCAAAGACACGTCATTCATTTTGTCATCCATGCTGTTGACACCAAATAGCTTTTTCCCACTGCCTTATCCCTAGATGGTTGACCTTCATTCCTTGTCTATGTCTCATTCACATCAGTATTGGCACTCTTATGCAGTCACACAGCACCTTTATTTCCATACTCATTGCCTTACTTTTCATCATACTTCCCAAAGGTCTTACCTTTTTCTTTCCTTGTGAAGCTTTCTCTCGTACCTCGTTCTCCATACTTTTATGTTTGCATGTGATCAAACTGAGGTATTTACATTACTTTTCCTCATCCATTATTTGCCAATTCTGTTTGATATTACATTAATACTTGCTTACTCTATATGGAGTTCCAAATTCAAGTACATCACCTATTTCCCTCTTGAAAACCATCATAGTATTTTTTTCTTAATTAATTACTTTCAACTTTGGCAAAAGAAAAATAGGATCAAAGGCCTTTACCTATTTTTTCACACTCCTATTGTTTTTTAACAGGAATACAATTCTAAAGATATTATCCATGCTGCCTCACTCACTCATTCTTTCAGTAGTTTAGTTCCTTTCTTCTTACCTCTTGAGGGGCTGTTGACAGGTGGCTAGCTCAGTGAAGTGTAGCTCTGGGAACAATGTCCCAGGATAAGGTGCTGAAAGTAATAACTAGTTTTTTGTGAAACTCCATTAGTTCCACTTCTGATTTAATTGAATAAATACCGTCCATGCCATCACCCTTCTTATCATCTTTTGCTTTTATCCCAGGAATACCTCAAGAAGCAGAAAGAACAGGGGGAGGCAGAGGAAGAGGAGGAGCTAGAAGAACACAATGAGATCAAGGAGCGTATGGATAAGTTGTTCATGAAGCTTGATGCTTTGTCCAACTATCACTACACACCCAGACAGGTTAGCACCCCTTCCTTTCATTGGAATGCTGATGTCAAGCATCTTTTCTGTGGTTTTGTACAATTTTAATGGACAGGAAAATAAATAAATACTTTTCATTGGTGCAGGATTGAAATTAGTACAACTGTAAATTTGCAAGAAACATTGTTTATGTAATTTTTCATGAATTGAAGCTTACAAAAATATTGCTCTGAACTGTGTTCCTTGGATATAGTGTTACTATAAGCTTCTATCTCCAAGAAATGATGAGAAGTTGAGCAAATGCATCTGCCATGAGCTAAAACACTCCTGAACTTTTTACATTCAGCCAGTGACTGATATCAAGATTGTGAGCAACCTGCCAGCTATCACTGTGGAGGAGGCAACCCCAGCCACTGCAAGTGATGCCACCCTACTGGCACCACAAGAAATATTAGGTAAGACAAGGCACGGCAAGGTATTGAAACTTGAATTTTCCTAGTATAGTCTTGTCAAAGTCTGTGATGGTGCTTGTTCATACGGACTTCTTCAAGAGGGTGGCCATGGTAGAATTTTCCGTTTCCATGCACCTTAATTTCACAATATCCACTAGTAACCACTCCTGCATCCTCTCTTTCACATACTCAATCACTATCATCCCAATTGATATTGGATCTATTCTACTCCTTTACAGATATCTCTTTTAAAGATGCAGATTTGATGTCTTAAGCTATATAAGGATATGAGGGGTCCAGTAGCTTAACGAGGGAAGGCTAGCAATTTTTTGTGGATTTTTAACTTTCGTGACCATGTCTGTTACCTAACCATTGCAAATGTCAAGGGACAACTGCATTTCCATACCTTATCCTGCTACCTTCCTAGTGGGCTTCCTTTCCTGCTAGGATGCTCAATTTTACTCACATAAGCTTTTACTCACAATTTCTGCTCCCTTCATCCTTTCAACGTTTCCTAACCATCTCAGCGTACTTTTCTTCATCCATTTCACCTCACTTAATTCCACACTTAATTTCCACACTAAATTCCATCGGCACACACACTTATGCCACATCTTTCATATGTGCTTTCATTGCTCATACTATCCCATCTCTTCACTCCACATGCCACTATCAGGTAACTCATTTCCACACCATGCACTCCTGAGTGCTGTGCCTTATTTTACATTAAAGTTTAGATAAAAAGATAAAAAGAGTAGTTCATACATTTTTAGATGTAGCCATTGAAAGGTGTAATCTTTGAAATATTCCAAAACAGAACCAGTGCAAGGAGAGTTGGTAGGAGACACTGAACGTTGCACAACTGACCGCAAGCGTGACCGACGGATCAAGAAGAAGCATCAGAAAAACAAAGCAAAGATGCAGGAGAAGAAGCTACAAGAAAAGGTGCGCAGAGCTAATGTCAAGGATGGCAATGGAAAGCTGGACCGCATCTCAACTATGAAAGTGATAGAGAAGGCTGTCAAGAGTGGACAAGTGAAGCTGGTAGGTGTTATACTAATGGTTTAGATGCATTTTGAGAGGTAATAGATATATTGAATTTAATGCATGCATCACCGTGCTATTGAAAGTATCAGTATATTGTCATAAATGATATCAGATAACCATGAATGGAAAATTATGAAGAATACTCATTAGTGTAATGAAAAAAAAGTAATTATAAATAGACAAGTGGAAGAAGGATAGAGTGGTTGGGGTTATTGTAATGTTGGCGCATGCATCCCTCTGATCCTTTATTAATTGATGTGATAGAACATAGAGTAGTCACATCTCTGCAACAAATTCCAGTTTTGTATGAATTTATATAAGGCTAAACTTGTCTTTGTCGTCTCCGTGGTGTAGTGGCTAGCGCGCTTAGCTACGAATCTGCGGGCCCTGTTTCAAATTCGGGCCAGGGCAGTCGGCGGCCAGCCCACGGAGCTGCTCATCTTTCCTTACGGGGTTGTTAGAATAATTGGGTATCTGGGAAAACATGGGGAAGGTAACTGGTAACTTGGATGTCAGCCTAGCCCAGTGTCCCGGGGTAGCGGGTTCTCACCCACCACAGGCTCAAGGGCTAATGCGACGGGGATGAACACCGAGGCCACGCACAGCATAACGTACTGTATGCTCCCACCTTCACCTTTTATATTTTAACTTGTCTTTCAAGTTAGGCTGCAAGTTAAGTTTAGTGCTCTTTTGCACTTGGCGAGTAACTAGGCCCTTAAAAGTGTCATCAAATGCAGCATTGCCAAATGCAAAGGGAATAACTAATGAGATGAAATATAATTAATTGGGTTTGGACAGCTTAACTCTTTCAGTGACTTAGGTTGGAAACATGTGGCATGTTTGGTTGCAATTTTTTCCATATATTTTTTATCATCCCCCAAAAATGTATTGAAAAATACAAATTGTTAGATGTGTATCCTGCTTTCATGCGATAATTTTGAATGTGGCCTCCATTTAGTATTAACTTCAAAATTTTAACTGTCAAAATGCCAACCATCACGGCACTCAAGTGAACCTCCAGGGCCTACCAACCCAGCCCTGGAGGTCACTGCCTACAGGTGCAATAGGCTGAAATGTACAAAAAAAAATTGGGATGTGATGTAAAGAAATCCTGGAAATATTTAATATTTATGTGGTCTGGTCTTAATTAATAGGTGTAAGTATAGTAAGATGGAGTAGGAATCTAACTTCACTGTCATAGCATAACACATTTATGATTTTGATTACATTGTCCCCTTAAGTAAAGTTTTGTAATTATTATATATTTTGAAAGAAATAATACAGCTGTATAAGATTCTGTTACTTCTTCTCACAGCTGGAGGGAAATCAGGACAAGACCGTGAAATCTTCACAGACATTCTTCAAACAGCTCCAAGACACCCACACCAAAAAGCAGAAGAATGAAAAACAAAAGAGGAATAAGGGAGATAAATTTTCACCCTCCAGACTGCTATTGTAACTTTCAAGAAAACCTACGCTGCAAGAAAGAGTGTCTGGCAATTTTACTGTTTACTTAATAAAGGGTTTGTTTATAAATCAGATTTTGTAAATACCTCTTATGACTAGGGTAAGAGGTTTTTTTAAAGGACACTTGGTGCCGCAGGTAACATATAGCAGGGCTGATGGGCGGAGCAAAGGTGGCGGCCAGATAACACAGTCCAGCAGCGGGACACACTCAAGCTAGGGCGAACGGGTTGTATAAAGCGATGCCAGAGCTGGGAGAGGCGACGCAGGCTTCCAGGCTGGTGAGGCAGAAGTTGTAGGCAGCCAGGCACAGCTATTAGCCCAAGTACATGGCTGACGGAGACCTAGTTGTCACATTCTACCACCATCATTACGTTAAATAACAGTAAACAATAAAAACTATGAATAAAAATATACGATGATTAAAAATATATTCAAAACTGCTCATATTCGGAGGAAAGTGAAAGAGGAGGTGGAAGGCCAAATAATTTCATTGTTTCTTCCATTTCCTTGTTGATACATTCAAAATACATCTCTTGACATCTGATACAAGCTCGCATGTGTGTTATATTACATCGTAATCAATGCAAACTTAATCAACTGATCTTCTAAGTAGATGATTTTTTGGTCAGGCTTTGCTTATTTACAAAAAAAAAAGTAAATTAATGAGTTTACCAATGAACTGTCAATAGATGATTATAGTGGTGAAGATTGGGCATCAGAAATTCCATAAAAAAAAAAAAAAACATTTCAGTTTATTGTATTGCACATAATTATGTAAAATACCTCGCTGTTTGAAAATTATAGCATTTCACCTTTCCACAATAAACATAGATTCTTCTTTTCATTATGCAGAGTAGAATTATATAGAAAGTTATATATTTTCATGTTTTAAATAAATAGACATTTGTATATTCTAACTACAGATTTTAAACAATATATATAATCTTTATTTCTTGTTTATATTCTTCAAAATTAGAGCTAGAATAATTTATATATCCATGTAAAGCAAAATTGTGAAGGTATTGTGCAAGCTTACCTACTGCTGTTGTTACTATAGGGGGAGGCTGTAGCTGGCTGCCTGACCCACACTGGCAAGCTCCTACACAGCTGTCTGCAAGTACTTTTGACTCTTGAATCACTCAGGCTCACTATGCAATCTATGTTATTTAAGGGCAACAGAAGTTTGACAAGGCCGTAGGTACCAAACAGGTCTCTAAAGTTACCATCAACATTATTCATGTCTGTTTTCTATTAAGCAAAGTAGATAGATGGCAAGGAAAGTGTATGTATCAAACCTAAACCAGAATCAACTTCTAATGAGAAACTCCATACGTTTTCATTGTCTCTACCACTGAATAATGCCAGAGCTCAGCTGAGGCATAGGCTCCAGGCCGTAGATCAATTGTGGCAGCAGCTTAGACCGAGAGTCCAGAGTGGCATCCAGCAAGCCAGTCATACCTAACCACCTCCCACTGAGGATAGGGAGAGTGTGCATCCTGGGGGCAGCTGTCTGGAGCCTCTCCAGTCAGGACTCGGGTGAAATATCAGAAACTAGTCAACACAACCTAATCTTTACTGAAATAGTGTAACTTTATTTGGAGCCAAGGAAACACATCTAAAGAGTATCGAAAGAATGGACAAAAGACTGTCACTGAACCCAAACTGACTAGAGAGACCCCATTCAGCCTGACGGACAGAAACTCAGAGACTTAGGCCCGGTTCACACTTCACGTTTTTGCTGTCCGTAGTCTATGTGTGTCTTGTCATCAGTGACTCACAGTACGTCACTCCCTGCCTGTGTAGTGTGAACCATGTGGAGCAGTGATGACGTCACTGACCTTGAGAGACGCGCGTCCCAACTCACATTATTCGGAGCTCCCAATTCTTTCTGCGGGAGTGACGGGGTGACGTCACTGATCGCCACGCCCACGTAGACACGGACAGCAAATACGTGTAGTGTGAACCCCGCCTTACACGAGAAAGCCCGGGATGGTGTGCTTGAGATAACGTGATCATAATCTTCAAGATTACCAATGTACATTGTGCCTGTTATGCATACATATTTTTGCCTGCTGTATAGTGGCTTATTATTTTTTGTATAAGAACTGTTGGAGGAAGTGAAAGTCATAGTGGTGGACTTACTCTTGCAAGTTTATCGTGTCTCATTATGCTCCCTTACCACATATAAATTACTAATATTCAGCATATGTATATATTTATATGTAATATTTATATACTGTATAGGTTGTAATACATGATATATCATCCTTTCTACTAACTTCTTGATCACTAAGGTACAGGAGAGGAGGAGGACAGCCTGCCATCACTCGCACAACAGCAGGAATGACTGGTACTGCAGTACTACTATGGCTGGTACTGACTGGGACTGCACACACTACTTGGGTGGACCCTATCTAAATCAAGGAGGTGATTCATTTTCTTTGGAGGGCTGAGCAAGGAATGGCATCCACAGGGCTGGCCAGGGCTGTCAAGGTCATGTGGAGGAACCAGAGAGGTTGGCGGCAAGGATTACTGCAACTCAGATGACACCAGAGATCGACACAGACTTGGCATAACAGTACGGACACTATAGTCTACACTGTACCTGGGTACATATCAAACACCTAGGCGCCATGAGCAGGTGAGGTCACTGTGTACATAACCTTAACAGGAAGAAAATAGTAAGTTGTAAGTGACATTGTCTGAAAAAAAATTCAAAACATACCCTGATGGTCCTGCATTGCGATGTTAAGTGCAAAACATTAATTATTGTTGTTATCATTATTACCATCATTATCATTACTATTTTTATTGTTATTATCATTATTGTTATTATTATCATTATCAATATTATCAGTTATTTTTATCATTGTTATTATCATAATTATTTTCATTACTATTATTTCTGTCATCTTTGTTTTATTATTTGTTATTATTATTATAATCAATATTAACATTATTATCATTATCATCATTATTACTATTGTTAGCATTATCATTATTATTGTTGTCATTATTGAATCCTTTTATTCGTGGTGACTAATTTATTTCTAGTTTTTAATTTTTTTCCCCATTTATGATGGAAGTACAATTTCTCTGAGAGTCGTGTTATCAGGTTACATTTGATGATGCTGAACATGCTGAAGAAATGGTCCAGTTTTGACTTGAAGATCAGCACTTGGATTTTCAAAGCTAATAGTAGTAAGCAAGTAGAGTGTACATAATGATGAAATGTGCTGAGGCAGGGAGTATCATGTTTGGCAGCTCTTCGTTTCCTTGTGGCTTATAACATTTAATATTGACAAGATGCTGACTTGTCATCTGTGGAGACTGTGTTAACCTAGATATCTGTGATACCAACTCGACCTGTGTTACAATACCCACACCCCGAGGCAGCTCCACACTGGCCTTGAGCTCCACCAGACTTACTATACATTGAATGAATTCTATAAATAATGACTCTTGAGTAAACAAAAGTATACACAATACACAATGGGAAAATGATCAAATACAGTGTGCCGTACGCTAATCTAAAGAAAATTAAACCATACTTCAAGTAGCATAAGGTTATGAAATTTAATCACATTCCAAGAAACTCTACGGCTGTGGTGGGAAATAGGAGGCAGAGAAAAACAAAAAAAGCTGTTTGTCAGAGTAGCAACTTCTGGGCTAGGGAGGATCCCACTGGAGAAGGGCTGGGGGCTTATCCAGTGAGGCCAAACACCGACTAGCTGGTGCAGGACCAAGAAATTGCTTCTCAGACATGATCATGTTTTGTGGTCCATTGCAATTCTATCACCGTAATCCTCAAGTGTTGCTGATTGCTGGAATGCACTGCAAGCTGCATGTTCTTGTCGACTGTTGTGATTGGTCGGGTCACCTGGATGAAATGAGGGACGCTTTTCATTAGTGTTCCGCGTGGTTTTTTTTACTCTTTTGTCGTAGCTTGTAGTTTTCAGTCTTGTTTTTTTCCTTTTCACTGGTATTTGCTTCTTGATTCCTAATGTTATTTGGTTATTTGAGGGTCAAGAATATATAAAAAATTTCAAATAAATATGGTACACATTTACGATATCAGTTATATCTATGTTATGCATTTTATTTTATGAAACAAGGATACTTTTAGGTTCATAATGCGCCCACATATAATTAATCCTTATTGATGTTTACGCTTACTGAACCTTTGCCCAAAGAAAATGTATTTGTCATTCATATTCCACCGTTTCGCTGCATTTCTTTTGTACGTGGTATACTCTACATCTTCTTTTCCTGGTGAGCCTTCTTAACGATTGCAAGCTTTGAGTGGGGGTCCTTCGCAGCCAAGTGGTCGTAAGGTGCTTCGCGGGTACCGTGCAACATCAGCGTCCATTCCTTGATCCAGCCCTCCTCTGCCCCATCTCGCTCATCGCGCACGCCTCTGCTGCTCACGATACGCCCCTGCAAATAAAGTCATCACATATCAACTTTTGGATTAAAGTAGAATAATTTCAAGAACCTATCTACTGACATATAGATGAACCTATCTACTACACACACTACCGCTGATCTAGTGGATAAGAGCACGGCGCACCAGTCTGTAGTTCGCCGGTTCTAATCCCCGCTCGCTCCCGGGGATTTTTCACTGACAAATTCGGGTGGTAACTGTCCTCCTTGAGCAAGGGGATGGGGTGTATGTGATGGTGAGGTTCCAGCATTACCCTAAGATTGGTTGTATGAGCTCCAGGCTCTTTCCGGTAGGATAAAACGCGATTGCTAGGCCAGCTTGCGTGGACATGACCATGGGTGAATACACACACACACACGGTGTGTTTTGAAGGTTCGTGTAATACTCCGTAGTGTAGGGGAAGCACGCTCGGTTCACAACCGAGAAGTCCCGGGTTCGATCCCCGGGCGGAGCGGAAACAGTTGGGCTGTTTCCTTAAAACCCGAGCCCCTGTCCACCCAGCAGTGAATGGGTACCGTGTGTTAGCCGGGGGTTTGTAACCCGCCTCCCGGGGTGCTGGCTTCGGCCAACACTATAAGCACTAGCAGACAGCTCTCTAGGGGTAGTCTGAGAGAGAGCTGTCTGGTTACAGTGGAGATCCATCTCAGCTGCGTCGATAACTGACGAAATTCTTCAAACATCAAACATCAATAAACAGCAAATTACCATAGATCTAACCAAAAGAAGAAGGATGAAAATCGTAAATAGAGTACAACAAGCTGCCCAGGAACCTAGACAGTGCTAGATAGGGCCTGAGCAGGGTTGTGGTCCTCGTAAGAGAACAATTTGTGTACGTAATTTTTTTTTTTTTCAACATGACGGAGACGGAGACCCCAAAGGGAGGAAAAGAGCTAAGGATAACCCAGTTGGACTTCTCAGGGTTTAATTATGAAGTAAAGAAGGGAACTCTGCACTCCAGAGTGGTCAGGGTGGAGGAGGAGGGAGACAGGACCAAACTAGACGTGAAGAGACTGATTGAAGAGTTAGAATGTATGAAGTGTATAATTGAAGGTTTGAGAAGAAGCTATGACAAAGTGGAAGGTCTGAAAGTAGAACTAAATGATCAGAAAAGAAAGGAAAAGCAAAACGTAAAGGAAAAAGAAGAGTTAAAAAAAAGAGATGGAGAAATTGAAAAAAAGAGAATAATGAACTTAGAGCAAAATGTGAGAATGGAGAAAAAATGGTCAAAGAACAAGTGGAAAATGTGATGAAGGTGAAGTGAATAACTGGAAAGAAGAAAAAGAGAAAGCCAAAGTAGACTTTAAAGAAGTTATAGAACAACAAAAGAAAGAGCAAAGTGAACATGTTAAGAAAGAAGGAGTAAAGGTTTTGAAAAGTAATGAGAATTTAATAAGGGATGTAGCAGAGAAGAAAAAAGGTGTTATTATTTTTGGACTGAAAGAGAAGAATATCTTGTTTAGATTAAAGAAAGAGAAAGAGAAGAAGTAAAAACAGTAAAGAACGTTTTGATGAAACTTAATGATGAGGAAGAAGAGGCAAGATTTGTAGATGAAGCGGAAGAAGTAGTAAGATTGGGACCTTATGCAGAAGGCAAAGAAAGACCCATAAAACAAAGATTAAAATTGCAGACGGCAACAGAAGAAATTCTTGAGAGAGCCTTCAGGCTGAGACAACTGCAGATTTCAGGGAAGTCTATATAACAAAGCACTGAATGAAGAAGAAAGGGAAAAGTTGAAAATGAAGAAAGAACAGGAAGAAAAAGCAACTTTTTTTTGGAGTGTTCTGAACGAAGGAGTGAGAAAGTGGTCTATAAAGAAAAAAGACTAAAGGAAAATGGGCGAGGAAAAATGATGCAAAAAAAGAAATAAAAGTGATGTATACAAATATAGATGGAATTATACCAAGAAGGCTAGAACTAAAAGATTACTTATTAAATAAAGATCCAGGTGTAGTGTGTTTAAGAGAAACAAAATTAGTAGAGGAAGCTCAAGTGATACTAAGCAACAAATATAACATGTGGAGAAGGGACAGAAGTGGTAGAAGAGGTGGTGGAGTTATGATACTGACAAAATTAGGGATGAAGGTAAGAAAAGTGGAGTATGGAGAAGGAAGAGCTGAAATAGTGAGTGTACAAATAGAAGTCAGAAATAGAGAAACACAGACATTAGTGGCAACCTATGTACCACCCAGAACAAATACCTGGAACAAGGAAGAACATGAGAAAGTATTAGAAGACACCTTGAAGTACTTAAACAAAATAATCAAGAGTAGTAAAGAGATACTGCTGGTTGGAGATTTTAACTGCAAAGAAGTAAAATGGGGGACATTTGAAGGAGGAAATGAAAATACCTGGGGAGACTGATTGTTGAAACTGACAATGGAAAACACGATGACTCAATGGGTGACAGAAAACACAAGATATAGGGGAGATGACGAACCAGCAAGACTTGATCTAGTGTTAACAAAAGGTATAGACCTAGCAAATGAGATCAATTATGGGTGCCCCATTGGAAAAAGTGACCATATAATCTTAGAAATAGAGGCGAAAGAGGAAATAAAGGAGGAAGATGAATTGTACAAAAGGAGCAGAAGAGACTTTGGAAAAACTAACATGGAAGAACTGAAAAAAATACTATGAAGAAATTGACTGGGAAGAAATGAAAGGAGTGACCGATGTGCAAGCGAAATACAACATTTTTCTGAGCATATATGAGAAAGGAGTTGAAAAACATGTTCCACTATATACACCAAGAGAAAAGGGAAAGAAAGGATGGTTTAATGAAAGATGTGAGAGGGCAAAGAGAATAAGGGATGAGGCATGGAAACAAAGTAAAGAAAAATCGGACAAAAAGAAATAAAGAAGACTATATTTTAGCAAGAAATGAATATGTGTGCATAAGGAGAGAGGAAGAGAAGAGTTATGAGAAGGATATAGTTGAAAAGTGTAAGGAAGAACCGAAACTGTTCTACAGATTTATCAATGGATGAATCAAGCAAGCATAAGGACAAAGTGGTAATACCACAAATCAGTAAAGACTGAAAGAAGGTAATATGATATATGAAGATCCAAAAATAATGAGTGAAATTCTAAATAAAAACTTTCAGCAAGTATTCACAAAAGAATAAAAATTCAATGAAATGGAAATGAAAAAATGCAAGGAATGAAAAAAAGTCAGAAAGGAGTGGAAAATAAAAATAGAGAAGGAGGAAGTTTGTGAGTTGTTGAAGGAATTGGAGGAGAGGAAAGCAATAGGACCAGACGGAGTGTTGGGTTATGTTTTAAAAGAGTGCAGAAAGCAGTTGGTTGAACCAGTATATGATATAATAAAGTGCTCATTAACAACAGGAAAAGTGCCAAAGGAGTGGAAGAGAGCAGATATAGTGCCAATATATAAAAATGGGAAGAAGGATGAACCACTAAATTATAGACCAGTGTCATTAACTAGCACAGTATGCAAGATATGTGAGAAAATAATAAAGAAGCAATGGGCGGAATACTTAGAAAATGAAGGTATAATAACAGACCGGCAGTATGGTTTTAGGAAAAAGAGATCATGTGTGATGAATTTAATCAGCTTTTACTCAAGAGTAATTGATATAACACAAGAAAGAGATGGATGGGCAGACTGTGTATACCTAGATCTTAAAAAGGCATTTGATAAAGTTCCTCATGAGAGACTACTTTGGAAATTGTAAAATATAGGAGGAATCACAGGGGTGATAAAAACCTGGATGGAAAGTTATCTGAGAGGAAGAGAAATGAGAACAGTAGTGAAGGATGAAAAGTCTGAATGGAGAAACGTACTTAGTGGGGTACCACAAGGATCAGTGTTGGCACCAATGAAGTTCACGTTTTACGTCAATGACATGACGGAGGAAACAAATAGTTATATTAGTCTATTTGCAGATGATGCAAAACTATTACGAGAAATAAAAAGCTATAAAGATTGTGAAACACTACAAAATGACCTGAACAAGATCTACAAATGAAGCAGAAGATGGGAAATGGAATTTAATGTAAATAAGTGTGTTAATAAATAAGTAAATAAATAATGTGATGGAAATTGGAAAAAGCGAAGATATATAAATGGCCATATAAAATAGGAAATTAAATAATTGCAAAGGTTCAGGAACAAAAGGACCTGGGAGTGATAATGCAGAACATACAACCAGAAAAACATATAAATGAAATATTTGGAGATACATACAGGATGTTGAAGAATATTAGAGTGGCATTTCATTACATGGACACAAATATGATGAGAAAGATAATTACTACAATGATCTGACCAAAAATGGAATATGCTGCCATTGTATGGTCCCCGTATATAAAGAAGCCTGTGAAAAAGTTGGAGAGGATACAGAGAATGGCAACAAAGATGGTACCAGAGCTAGAAAAACTTTCTTAAGCCCGGTTCCCACCTTCCCGCTTGTACGGCCGCCATACAACAACAAAGACGTCACAATGACGTCACAACAAAGTCTACCGCACCGTCGTACCGCTGTACGGCCACCGTACAAAGTTAAATTCAAGTCATCTCTCCCGCTCGGCGGTGTCCGCTCGAGCGGAGTTGCCACCTGTGCCCAGTTACCACTAATACCACTCAAGCGGTGATGATGGTGACGTCATTGTTGAGCGGTGTTGTTGTAAGACGGCCGTACAAGCGGGCTGATGGGAACCGGCCTTTATGAGGAAAGGTTGAAGGAAATAGTTACCAACACTCGAGCAGAGAAGAGAAAGAGGAGACTTAATAACAATTTTTAAGCTGATAACAAAGATGGAAGAAACAGACAATGAGAGACTATTGACTCGGAAACAAAGAGAAGGTCGATACACAAGAGGACATACAAAACAACTAGAAAAAGGGAGATGCCTAAACAACATGAAGAAGTACAGCTTCCCTCATAGAAATGTAGAAGTTTGGAACGGACTAAATGAGGAGGTGATATCATCACATAATGTGCACCAATTGAAAGAAAGACTGGATAAATGTAGATACGGAGACGGGACCACACGAGTGTAGCTCAGGCCCTGTAAAACACAACTAGGTACATACAACTAGGTAAACACACACACACACACACACACACAGCTGTGTCAGTGTACACAGAAGCAGCCGATGAGGAGAGGCTCCTAAACAATTGGACGTGCTGGGTGACTGCAGGGACCACCAACGCCGCAGAGAACGCTGAAAGACCTTAAGTACCTATAGGTTAGGGCTATGGAGTTAAAATGTCCCGTCTCCAAATGATTTACCTAAAAAAGTGATAAGTAGTGGAAGTGAAATAAAACATAAACAAGGATAAACAAAATGGCGGATCAGCTGGGGCCAGCTGGGACCCCATTCCACGGATTCAACACCAATGAAAAGGACATATTAGGGCTGAAAACGAACCAGAGAAGAGTTGTAATGTTAGAAAATATTGTGCACGAATTAATGGATAAACTTGAGAAGATGGAAAAGAAAGTGTACGTATTGGAAAAAGATCATTCTATTTTGAAAAATAGAGTGGACGAACTAAACGGAAAGCAGGACGATGAAAAGGTTGAGAAAATGCATGCTGAAATGTTTTTCTGTACACAAGAAATGGAAAATGACACGAGGAAATGAAAGATGAAAGAAAAACATGGAAGATAGAACAGGAAAAAGACCAAGAGAACTTACGACAGATAATAGAAGATCAGGAAAATGAAATGAAAAATCTGACCAAAAAAGTAGTAAAAGTAATCAAACAAAAGGAACATCTAGTAAGAGATACGGTAGACAAAAAGAAATGTGTCATTATTTTTGGTTTGGAGGAGAAAGTGCTGCCCAAGAAAAACTTAAGAGAAGAGGAAGAAAAGAAAGTGTCAAAAGAAATATTTAAAGTAGTAGAAGAAAATACGGAGGTAGTAGAAGAAATAGAAGAGATACATAGGTTAGGAAAATATGAAGAGGGAGGGGCCCGCCCCTTGAAAGTTAAGTTTAGGTCACAAAATACAGCACTAGATATATTGTCTAAGGCATGGAAACTGGCAAAGACAGAAGAATATAAGAAAATATGGATAAGAAAAGATATGAATGAGGAAGAAAGAGCCAGTTTGAATGTACTGTTTAAAGAAGCCAAAGAAAAAAACGAATTGAGGACGGAAGAGGAAAAACTGAAATTCTATTGGAGGGTTTTAGACCAAAAACTGAAGAAGAACTAAAAGAGAAAGAGTAAGAGAAGACAGTCCAAAGGAAAAGGAAATAGGATGGCAGGTATTGTACACAAATATAAAAGGGCTAATGTCAACATTAACAGAAGTAAACGATTACCTGAGAGCCAAGAAACCAGACATATTAGGTCTAGTAGAAACGAAGCTGAGTGATTCTGAGGATCTGCCAGTTGGGAAGGGTCAATATAATGTATGGAGGAGAAACAGAAATCAGAAAAAGGGAGGTGGTGTAATGGTGTTAACATGGAAGGATGTGGTAGTAGGAAACGTGGTAAAAGGAGAAGGTATGGCAGAGGTGTTGAAGGTAGAGTTGGTGATGAAAAAAGGAAGAATAAGAGACTTAGTAATCGTATACGTTCCACCTAAGACAAATTCCTGGGGGAGAGAGGAATATGGAGACATGATAAGAGACACAAGCAAGTGTTTAAAGAATATGATGGAAAATTGTGAGAACATAATTTTGAAGGGAGATTTTAACTGCAAAGAAGTTTGCTGGGAAGAATGGTACACTGAAGGTGGAGAAGACTCATGGGGTGGTACATTGTTGGATTTGGTAATGAATAACATCATGACTCAGTGGATTAAAGAGAACACAAGATTCAGAGGTAGCGAAGAACCATCAAGACTACTATTGACTAAAGAACTGGAAGTAATTAGTAAAGTAAATTATCAGTGCCCACTTGGAAAGAGCGACCATGTACTTATTGAATTTGAAATAAATGATAGCAAAAAAGAGGGGAGAAAAGAAGAACACAAGAAAGGAAGATACAATTATGGAAAAGCAGACTTTGACGGATTAAGAACATTCTTCGGAGAGACAGACTGGAGTAGTTTCCATGCAGCAAGGAGTACACTGGAAAAATGGGATGAGTTCATCCGAATTTACACAGAAGGAATAAATAGTTATGTTTCAAGGATAGTTATCAGAGAAAAGAAAAAAAATGAATGGTTTAACAGAAAATGTGAATTAGCAAGACTAGAAAGAGAAAAAACATGGAATAGTTGGAGGAAAAAAGGAGGTATCAACCTTTGGGAGAAGTACAAAACAACTAGAAATGAATATGTAAGAATCCGAAGAGAAGTAGTGTATGAAGATGCATTACAACAGGCCGAGGTGATGATTTCTAAGCAACTAGAAATGAATATGTAAGAATCCGAAGAGAAGAAGAAAGTAACTATGAGAGGAATATAATAGAAAAATGTAAGAACGAACCGAAACTTTTCTATAGATATATAATGGAAAAATGGAAAAACAAGGAAGGAATAGATAAGCTGAAGGTAGAAGGCATAGTGTATGAAGATGCATTACAACAGGCCGAGGTGATGAATAAGTGCTTACAGACTGTATTTACAAGAGAAAGTGAATTTAAAACAGAAAATATAATAGCAAAAGAAAATATAATGGAAGACATAAAAGTAGACGTAATAGAAGTAAAATGGCTAATGGAAAGTAAAAGATGTGAGAAAAGCCCCGGGTCCAGATGGAGTGTCGAACTGGATAATGAAAGAGTGCAGTAACCAACTAGCAGGAAAGTTACATAGTGTAATTGAGAGTTCACTCAAGGAGAGCAGAGTCCCGCTTGATTGGAAAAGAGCAAATATTGTGCCAATTCACAAAGGAGGAGACAAAGAAGAACCACTGAATTACAGGCCAGTAGCATTAACAAGTGTAGTGGCAAAAATGTGTGAAAAAATTGTGAAAGACAGATGGTTGAAATATTTGGAAGAGACAAACACACTTGCAGGTGGCCAGTTTGGATTTAGAAGGGGAATGTCATGTACAACGAATTTATTAAGCTTTTACTCGAGAGTGATCGATGTGACACAGGAAAGAGAGGGGTGGGTCGATTGCATTTACTTGGACCTAAAGAAGGCATTTGACAAGGTACCTCATAAGAGACTGCTCTGGAAGCTAGAACATGTAGGAGGATTGAAGGGTGGTTTGCTGAAGTGGATGGAAGACTTTTTGAGCAACAGAGAGATGAGAACAGTAATAAAAGATCAGAAGTCAGAATGGTGCAATGTGATAAGTGGAGTTCCTCAAGGATCAGTATTGGCCCCAGTGATGTTCTTGGTCTATGTAAATGATATGACAGAAGGAGTAAACAGCTATATGAGTTTATTTGCTGATGATGCTAAATTACTAAGAAAAGTAGAAAGTAAAGAGGACTGTGAGGATTTACAAAAGGATCTAGATAAGATTTTTAGATGGAGTCAACTATGGGAAATGGAGTTTAATGCCAAAAAGTGTAAAGTGATGGAAATGGGCAGTAGCAAAAAGAGACAGAGGAAAGTATTCGATGGGAAATGAATGGATAATAATCAAAACAAAGGTCGAAAAAGATCTGGGAGGATGGATTAAGGACAATTTGTCATCAGAGAAGCATATAAACAAGATCACAGGAGATACATATCAGTTGCTGAGGAATATAAGAATGGCATTCAAATATCTGGATGAAGAGAGGATCAAGAAATTGATAACATCTTTGATTCGACCAAGGTTGGAATACACGGCAGTGATTTGGTCACCACTGAAAAAGAAGGATATGAGGAAGATTGAGAGAATACAAAGAGCAGCCACAAAAATGGCTCCAAGCCTGAGAGATTTACCATATGAAGAAAGACTCAAGATTAAAACTCCCAACTCTTGAGAAAAGAAGAGAAAGGGGAGATTTTATAGCAGTGTATAGAGCATCAATGGGTCTGGAAAAAATTGACAGAGAAGATCTGTTTGTGTGGGACGATAGAAGTACAAGAGGTCATGAGAAGAAATTGAAAAGGACAAAATGCAAGAGAGATATAAAAAAATACAGCTTCCCATATAGAAGTATAGAAGCCTGAAACAACCTTGATGCAAAAGTGATTAATGCAAGAAGTATTCAGGACTTCAAAGGGAAACTGGATAATAGTAGATTTGGAGACGGGACAGTACGAGCATAGCTCTTTTCCTGTATGTTAGAACTAGGTAAATACGCACACACACACACACGATAGAGAAGATCTATTTGTGTGGGACCATAGAAGTGCAAGAGGTCATGAGAAGAAATTGAAAAGGACAACATGCAAGAGGGACAAAAAAAATACAGATTCCCGTATAGAAGCATAGAAGCCTGGAACAACCTTGATGCAAAAGTGATTAATGCAAGAAGTATTCACAACTTCAAAGGCAAGCTGGATAATAGTAGATTTGGAGACGGGACAGTACGAGCATAGCTCTTTAACTGTATGTTACAACTAGGTAAATACAACTAAGTAAATACACAAACTCTCATTGTTTCCCATTCTGGATGGGAAAACAAATAAACCTTAAATTGTTTCCAAACTGTTTGGAAAAAGTTTGCAAACAATGTTTCCAAACAAAGTTTCCTGGTGTGGACAGGCCTGGTTACTGGAATTGGAAATAAGTATACTACACTTCCCCCCAGTACAGTACTTCTCTGACAGTTACTGCTCTGCCTTTTCAGACTTCCTTGCTTTATCTCACCTCTAGGCGCCAGGTGCCACGCGGATTCTCAGCCCAGGTGTGAGTGGCCATGAAGGGCCACTTCGTGAACCCATCTCGGCTGTCATCATCATTGGGCCGCTGACTTAGAATCATTGACCTGTATATAGAAGACGGGATGTTAGAATTTGACAATCGTATGACATTACCAGACTGCCACCATCCTCTGCTCCTTCCCTGCAGGAATTGTAGTGGATATCATTTATGGAATTAACTTAGCTCTGTCGTGGGATGAACTTTTTGAGTTACAGTCCTTTTCCCACTTCCCAAGTACTCACTGGGTTCCCATTGGAGACAAGAGGAACAGCTCCACGTTGCCCCTCCGGGTAGCGTTGAGGGTGATCACTGCCTGTACATGCTCTAGATAGTTCACTTCCGTGTCAGTCCCGGCGCACGCGTCCGTGGAGATCTCTAGTAATACTGAATTGTTTGACTGTCATTTTCCTGCAGCAAGATGGAATATAGAAGAATTACATCTGTTCCATTCACGTAAGTAAATAATGCAATAAAGATTCTAGAAAATCTGTGTTAGAATTAGTAAAATGGAACTCTACTTCGTGACATGATTGGTCCTGCACACCTTAACAGTTATGTTACACGTACTTCGGGGTTTGGAAGATTCCTGCTTCACAGTGATAGCGGGGCGGAACGGTGACCAGTCCTTAGCCAGAGCTACCATGGCCCCTGCGTCCAGCACCCCGAAGCCGAACAGATGGTTGAATTCCAGACCCACGCCGTTCATGTGCCACGAGAACCTGCGCTTGGCGTCGTAGAGGGAGTTACGCTTGCTGGTGAGTACGGAGAGATGCTGCACATCGCGCCAAGTGAGACCCGGGCTGCGGGTGAGATACACGCTCACACACTGCCATTGCCACTGATCAAGCTTAACCTAAGATATTTGACAGTGAGCTACTATTTGAGAGATGCGGTGCTCTGGGGAAGGAACACTCCTCTGCCACCCTGTATTAAGTGAGCTACAGCCTTGCTCCACACAGTGTCGAGCGAGGCAACGAGGAGTAGAAGGAGCCTCACTTGGCTTCCAATGCCAGTGCGAACACTCCAGCAGCCTCTGGGGCGGCAGCGGACGTCCCTGAGTGGGTCTTGGTGCATTTTCCGTACAGATCCGTCGTGGCCTGTAGAGTGGGAGAAGCAACGGCAAGTATAAAGAAACCGCATAAACAATAATGGGTGTTTACATATGTAAGTACTATTGCTGTTATTACTGCCACTACTGTTGCTACTACTACTACTGCATCTATGCATGAAATCTATGCAGAAAAGTATGGTGAGAGAGAGAGTGTGTGTGTGTGGGGGTGGGTGAGTGGGGGGGGTGGCAGGAAGTGCGTGCATTTGTATGTGTGGATATGGGTGTGGGTGGCTGGGTTTTATATGTGTGTGTGTGTGTGTCCGCAGCTTACCACGCCGGTGCTGGGATCCTTAGCGCCGTTGCTGAAAGTGGAGGCAAGAGTGGAGGAGCAGGATTCATCATAGTGGGCGTTGGAACCGTCGTTAATGGCGGAGTTAATGGAGATTGTCCACATTGAGGCGGCGTAACCATCACAATTACAGTCGTCGTCCTCTCCACCATCACCGCTTGCCCACACATAGATGTTCCCCAATCCATTGCGTCCCTAGGGTATGTGATGGTTGGTAAGACGAGTGTGTTAGCGTCAGCACCATGAAGAATGATGGTGAAAGTTAAAGACAGCAACTCTATAGGAATTAATCTTTGTGGAAAGGAAAAAAATAAGAGTGATGATGACAAGTGGACAATGTAATGAATGTGGAGATAAAAAGAGGTGTAGAGGTGATGGTGACTGGGGTTACATGACGGAATTACTGAGTTGTTGTTATTATCATTATTACTATCATGTTACTGTTATCATCATCATCATCATCATTGTTAAAGTAGAATGAGCTTTGGAATGTATGACGGATAATTCGGAAGCAACATCAGCAGCATGTGTGGCATCCCTGGCGTGCCCGGAATGAAGAGCGGCATGACCCACAAAACTATTAATCACAGGTGGTGTTTTATACCTCGTTGACGCCTCGCACAATGGCCTTCATGGTGGCGTTGCGCGGGCCGTCCACCGTCTTGCCGTCATCAGTGGGACCCCAGGAGGCCGAATAGATGTCGATGAGGTTAGGCTCCAAACCCATGCTGTTGGCCTCGATCAGATCGGTCATGTAAGGCTGATCCAGCATCCGTATACCTTGAGGACATAGGCATAGGAACAGGGAAGGTCGGGGGTGGGGTGGGGGGGGCAGCAGTGGTATATAGCCCCCCCATTTTTTGAAGAAAAGGGAGAGGCCATATACCATTGCTGCTCCCCCCCTTTTTTTTTCTCTTTTTTTTAACGGAGAGGGGGCAGCAATGGTATATATTCCCCTCACTCTTTGTGATATATATTATGGTCGCTGTACTATATTTATCTTTTCTCTGATCCCTTTATCAATTTAATATTTCTGTTATTACTCTACTTTCTCCCATTTCCCACATTCATTCCATAGGCACAGGGAACAGGGGGGACCGGAGGGGCCTGCAATGACGTATGCCCTCCCCACCTCAGGAGGTATGTGTTATGTTCGCATTACATTTTTTTTTTTTGATCCCTCGATCAACTTTCTTCTCTTATTTCCTTCTAACTGTGGGAAACAATGTAATCTAAGTATGCATCTAGAGGCTTATCATGTGGATGCATTGGATTGAACATTATATAGGCATAGGAACAAGGGGGACTGGGTGGACAATGGTGTATGCCCCCCCACTTTTTGTGGTATTCCACCAAATTTTCACAGATGCAAGCATTGTTGCATGGTCTTTTATTTTATTAAGCTTATCCTTTTAAAACATTTCCATCAATTTTAGTAGTTATTCGGGTTTGTAGGTGTATTTTGTCCGATAGATTGTGCCAAAATCTCCACTTTCCTCACACTTGTCTCGCACTCAGTCACACACTCCACTCTAATCTGCTTCATTCCCATGATTGTAAGTATTGTTTTGGGATAAGTATTGTGTAACAACTAAGTTTTTTTTGTTTCCAGGTGATATTTTTTTTTTGGAGAATTTGAACATTTTACATGTTGTGAGTACTGCCTAAGGGCTGTAGAGATATAGGTGCAGTTTTTAAACCTCAACAACCCAGGAGTGGGTTTCTAATATATTATGTTCGTTATGGTTTGAAGACCAGATTAAATTTGGATTTTTTCACCAAATTGTTTTATAATTTTCTTTTTTATTTTCATCTTTTATATTATATACACTGGGAGCTCAATACTTGAATGGCTTCCTACTTGAACAATTCAGTATTCAAACGCTTTGTTCTGAAAAAGAATTGCTCGGTAGTCTAACGTTGGCTTGGTACTCGACCGAACAATACTTGTACACGGCCACCTCGATTTACGAATGGGTTACGTTCCTGAAAAACTGTTTGTAAATCGAAAATTCGTAAATTGAATGTATTTTTCCCATTTAACCCCATTATTTAATTTAAGATACGTTCCTACGGACAATAATCACATCCATAGAATGTCATAAACTGCTATAAAAACATATATTTGTGGCTTTAGGCATACATACAATTGGGCAGGAACTCGACTCTTACGTGCGCTGACAAGTCAGAGAGGTTAACAGGGTGGGTTGGAGCATTGTCGAGGAGGAGCAGTGCCTTATGAGAGATGTTCTTCTGAGAGCAGTACCTCTCCACTGGAGGGCAAAAGTAATTGGTGAACCAGTCCTCAAATAAATATCTGTTGGTCCATGCCTTCTTGCTAGAACGGTATATGACTGGTAACGTAGCCTTAACATGACCTTTTAGGGCCCGTGGGTTTTTAGAGTGATGAATTAGCAGAGGTTTCAAGTGAAAATCACCCTCAGCATTGCCACCAACCAGCAGTGACACTCGATCCTTCGATGCTTTGTGACCGGGAGCTTTCTTTTCTTCCTTGAATTTTAGTCTCTAGTGTTATGGCTTTTCTGGCTTTCTTGGGCTTAGGACCACCCACACTAGCACTGGCACCATGCTTGGGAGGCATTATTCACTGAAATAATCACTGAAATGTCTGATTATACACAATAATGTTCATAAACACAGCACGACCGGTCGGAGAATATGTAAACAAACAATCTTGAGCGTCCCCGCGTGTGGATGTGCTGAGCCAATGGTTCTGTTTACTGAACTTTTTACAATATTTAGGTGTTATAAATATTCTTACTATTTATGTATTAAATTTTTTTTTTTTTTTTGTTTATGAATTTACGAACTTTTGTTCGTAACTTCGAATTATTCGTGTGTAAACCGAATTTTGGGACAAAATAATTTTGTTCGTATCTTCGAAAATTCGTAAATAGATTGTTCGTAAATCGCGGTATGAGTGTATCAATACTTGTATGAGCTGAGACGCGTCATGTGGCGTATATGTATCCCAGCTAAAATGAAAAGAAATGAGTGAGTCTTCCCGTAGCGGTCGCTCAGTACACAACTCTGCTAAACCTCGCTGTAAACTGTCTCGTGTTTGAAAAATAAAAAATCTTCGTATAGATAAGTCACCATGGGGCCTAAAATTAGTGATAACAGCCAACCGAAAAGAAAATAAGTTCGAATCACAACAGAGGTGAGAAAAGAACTAAAAATATGAAATAGGCAAGTGGTACCCGCGTGTCTGTACTCATTCAATTTGAGGAAAATGCTTTTATAATGTATTATTTGGGGTCTGGAACGGATTAATTAAATTTACTTTATTCCTTATGGGAAAAATTTGTTCAGTACTCGAACAGCCTTAGTGTATATATATATATATATATATATATATATATATATATATATATATATATATATATACAGGGAGGTCCCGAAGATACGAGCAATTAGGTTCCACCTGGCATACTCGTAAAGCAAAATCTCGTATAACGAAACACATAACTAATGGTAAAATATAGGTTTGGTTCCAGGACCCCATCAATTAAAAAAAGAAAAGAAAAAAAAGACATGTTTTTCAAGTTAAAATAATCTATAGCAAACACAACAAACACACAGCGTCTATATTACCCACACTGTACTACCTATTCTGTAGAAAAAACATTCTGAAAGAGAAAATAGCACACAAAATAACATAACTGCACATTAATTAAACATAAAACATGCATAACAAGCAAAAAAGACGTTGTAATGTAGGGGACGCCGCGTGATACAAGAGAAGGTAGTGTAGCAGTCCCAAGGTTGGGGCCGCACACCTGCTAATTACCCCTAAAGGTCAGGCCGCACCATATGCTTAATTACCCTTCAGGTCACGCCTTGCTAGGGGTGACCTGACTGCGGTCCCAAGGTTGGGGCCGCACACCTGCTAACTACCCCTAAATGTCAGGCCGCGCCATATGCTTAATTACCCTTCAGGTCACGGCTTGCTAGAGGTGACCTCACTGGGGTCAACCGAATCCCCCTTTGTCCAGCCTGGGAGTGGTAGGGCGCGCATTTTAAACTTGATAATTTTACTCACCCCAGTTTGAATGTCGTATCATTGGATTTTCGATCTCGTATATTGAAAATAGACCCTAATTTACACATCTCGTATCATCGGATTCTCGTATACCGAATGCTCGTATAACGGGACCTCCCTGTATATATATATATATATATATATATATATATATATATATATATATATATATATATATATATATACAGGGAGGTCCCGTTATACGAGCATTCGGTCGATATATGAGAAATCAATGATACGAGCTGAGTAAATTAGGGTCTATTTTCAATATACGAGATCGAAAATCCAATGTTACAACATTCAAACTGGGGTGAGTAAAATTACCAGTTCAAATGCGGCCTATCACTTTGCTCGGGCGTATGTGATGTAACGGCCACCTCGATTTAGAAGGGGTTACGTTCCTAAAAACGTTGTAAATCAAAAATTCGTAATGGGAGTTTTTTTCCCCCTTTAAACCCCCCATTTTTTTAATTTGAGATATGTTCCTTTTGGACCAAAACTCCCTACCGTAGAAAACAAAAAGTCGCCAGGAAAACTTTTTTTCTTTGTTTTAAAGAGTGTGGGGCGTTAATATTTCCCTTATTACATCCATTTATTACGGTACACAGTCGGGTTTTGTTTATCTTTTTGGGATTCTAAAAAACATTTTTCTCTATGATTTTCAATCGCAAATCATTACTTTTGGAGTAATGACATGTTGTTCTAGGGGGGCAGAGACAAGGTTTACGACGCCTCATCTTCTTCCTCTTGGACCGCTCGCCTCTGTTTTTCCTGAGCGTGGACATTTTTTTAATGCACTCAAAGGGTAGCACTTTTAAACTTGACATAATTTTTCCCCTTGTCCTTCTTAATAGTTACGACAGGACGGGGAAAGGCAAAACCCAAATTTACCATGTCCTTCACTCGCCCGTTTCTTCAAATTTCTTGACAATCGCATCTTAAAACTCTAGTTTATGCTTTTCGGGCTTTCTGGGTTTAGGACACCCCACTAGCAGGGGACCATGTTTGGGGAGGCATTACATAAAAATAATCATAAAATGTTTTTATACAAAATAAGTTCAAAAAACCACCCCACGACCGGTGGAAAAATATGTAAACAAAAAATCTTGAGCGTCCCCGGTGTGGATGTGCTGACCCAAGGTTCTTTTTATAAAACTTTTTACAATATTTAGGTGTTATAAATATTCTTACTTTATTATTAAATTTTTTTGTTTTTTTTTGTTTATGTTTTATGAACTTTTGTTCTAATTCGAATTTTCGTGTGTAACGAATTGGGACAAAAAAATTTTTTCGTATTTCGAAATTCGTAAATAGTTTGTTCGAAAATCGCGGTATGAGTGTAAAAATGATTCAGATGCGCGAGACGATTTTGGGGGGCAGTGGAAAGGTCTGCGCACCCTCCCTGCCCCTTTTCCTACCTAACACAGCGTTCACACACAAGTTTATTACGGGGGGAATTGGGAATCCCGCGGAGTGTTTCACGGGAAAACACGGGAGGGGGTGATGTGTTGCCTCGTTTGGTAGGTAGGAAATTTTGCTGAATACAGGACCCCTGGGCTGCCCAAAGGGGGGTTTTTGGGTTTGGGACCCCGTCGGTACCCAAGCAAGGCATGACCTGAAGGGTAATTAAGCATATATGGGCGGCCTGCCTTTAGGGGAAAATTAGCCAGGTGTGGGGCCCCAAACCCTTGCGCCCCCCACACCCCCTTCTTGATCAAGGCGTCCCCTCAGACAATTTTTTTTTGCTTGTTATGCATTTTTTTATGTTTAATTAATGTGCAGTTCTTATTTGTTTGCTTTTTTCTCTTTCAAAATGCTTTTTTACGAAAGGTAGACAGTGGGGGTAATTAGACCTGGTGTTGTTGTTTGGTATAGTTTAGTTTAGCTTAAAAAAACAGTCTTTGATGGGGCCCGGGAAACCAAACCTTACTTTACCATTAGTTATGTATTTTGCTTTCGAGTATGCCAGGTGGAACCTAATCCCATATATTTTAATTATTATATAATATATAATAAAATTATATATAACACAAACCCGTTTTTCCCCGGATAATGGGGGGGAGCAGGGTCCGGGAACGCAAAAGTCCGGGAATGAAAGTATAAAAAAAAAAAAAAAAAAAAAAAAAGTCCGATGCCTTTACCCACCCCCGGACGTTTACCTAGTCTGTATTTAGTCCGAAACCGAAAATACATCCCCCCGCCGCGGACTTTTATGTCCGTGAGCATGCAGCCCCTGGCGGGAGGCAACAAAAAGTGTTCAATAGCCCAAAGAGACGTCCTGCCCAGGGGCAGTGGGGTAGGGGAAACGGGGCGTGCAGGTGAACCGGAGTGTCGTGTGCCAAATGTAAACAATACGACCGCTGACTGCTGTCACCTGGCGGGGGGCAGAGAAAGTTTTAAATGGGTCCCAGAAATGTTCTTGCACCAGGGGCAGTGGGTCGGTGACTGACGGAGGCTGTGCAGGGAACCTGAATGTGTGTGCCCAAATGTAAACAATCCCCACTGAGCTGCTCCCACCGGGGCGGGAGGCCCGGACCTGACCGGGGTGACAAGAGACGCTGGGACGCCGGAAAACTTGGTCAATTTTACAACAGGAAAGCATTTCAAGGGGGGGGAAAAAAAAAAAAAAAAAAAAAAAAAAAAAAAAAAAAAATTGCCCGGATTGACATATCCCCGACCTCGGATTTTGCCCGGCAAATCCGTACCCGGGAAAAATCGAGGTGGGGAAACGAGGTTTGTTTTTATATATTATATATAATATATAAAATTATATATATTAATATTATTATATAATATATATATTAATATTATATTATTATATATATTTATATATTATAATATATCCCGTATTTAGGGCTTTAAGACGCATTTTTTCCCCAAAAAAATCCCCTGAAAAAATATCATGCGTTTCCCAAGGAATGTTGTGGGGGGTTAGCTTAGGTAGCTTTTAAATTCAGCCCTTTATGTTTAAACCTCAGTACTTTCTGTTAAAGTATTTTAAATACCTTAAAAAAGACATTAAATAAAAAATTTGTCTGCACCGTGCTTTTTCTCGGTACTGGCGGGAGCCATTCCGCCTGGCAGTTTGGGCGCAAACCCATTCCGGTAAAAGGGAAATTTTTGGTTTTACATTAGATGAAAGTTTGTATACTACTAGTACATCACCCATACAAATACTACCGATAAAAAAAATTCCAAAATAGTGGTGAGGCAAGAGGCAGGCACGTAGTGGGCACGGGGGGACGAGAGGTGTTTACATGGGACGAAAAGCCAGAATCAGCTGACCCCCCCCCCCCCCCCCCCCCCACCCCAGGCAGGCAAGCAGCTGCACCCCCCGCAGTGGGTTTGTTTTCACTCCCCGGCGCCGTCCGACCTGCGTGACATGTTAGCTACCAACATAACGATTACTATTGCATACAACTACAAAAAAAAATGGTTGATGACAGTGTTGAATGAAGAAATGAAAGTGAGTGTGTTCTTGTGTGAAAATTATTGTATATCGTCAAAGTTTTGGGGGGTCTGTTATTTTTTATTTTTATTAAAAAATTTTTTTTCCAAAAATCAGGGTGATTTAAAACCCGAAAAATACGGTATATATATATAATATATATATATATATAATTTTTAATATATTTTATATAATATATATATTTATAATTAAATATATATATAAAATATATAATATATATAAAAATTTATATATATATATATATATATATATATATATACAGTCAAACTCGTATAAGGGAAAAGGGGGGGGAGGGTGGTGTTAAACCCGATTGCCTTTATAGGGGGGTTTTTATCCCAAGGGGGGAAAAAAATATAGGAAAAAAAAGGGGAAAAAAAATTGGGGAAAATAGATCAGAAATAATCAAAAAAACAAACCAAAAACTGGAGCATGTTGGGAGGAAAAACGTGACTGACACATGCTAAATTTTGGCCCCGCTCCTCCGTGAAAAAATTTGAAAATAACACAAAACACAACCAACCGGTAGCTAGTCAAGTCAAGCTTAGTAAAGGTAAAAAAATGATACGACCCAGATCAGCCGTGGTTTCCCAAAAGGTATTGTTTATTATCAGATAAGCTCATTATTATACATATTAAATGATTGTAAGTGCATTTCTATACACGTGTCACATTTAGGTCAGTATGCACTGGGTCACCTTAGAAAAGGGGGGATTTGGGGTTTTGAGGTGACAGGGGACGTAGCAGCGGCCACGCATAGCAAAATAGTCACTTTTAAACATACACCCTTTACCACTAAATTATAGCTAAACAGGCCCCCCTTCCTTAAAATTACATCTTAATATGGAACATCAAAACTCCTTAAAACCCCAAGCTTTTCAAAAAGTAAAATGAAAAAATAATACAAATGTTGAGTTGACAATTTGAGCACGAAAACGGTCTAATATGCAAAAAAAATAAATAATAAAAAAAATTTTGTACGCAAAGGGAGTCCGTTACACCCAAAAGTCCGTTAAAAACGAGGGTTATATCGGGGTTTTTGATGTATATATAATATATATATATATAATAAATATATATATATTATTTTAAAATTATATGCGGGGGGCACAGTAAAAAAAAATTAATTAGTTCCAGAAGCGTTTGATGCCAATTTCTTCGAGTAAAATAAATTTTTTTTCCCTAAAGGAAAAAATTTAATTAAAATTAATTTCCAGACCCCAAAAATGGGGTATTTTACACTAGGACTAGAATATCCACACAATTGGGAGTAGGGGTTTTTTCTGTTTACCTTTTTGGTTTTAAAGAAAATTATCTCTAAAAGCTTCGTCGCAAAATTACTTTTGGAGATATGATATGTTTTTTTAAAGGGAGGATAAGACCAATGTTTACGTGCCCCCCCTTCCTTTGTGACCTGCATGCCTCATTTTTCCCGTGTGAACCTTTTTAATGTGTTTTTGGCTTTGTTAGGTTAAAACGTGGGTTAGGAAAGTAATTTTTATTTTCCCTCTCACTCTCCTTTCCAAAAAAAACATATTTTATAAATGTGGATTCAGTGTGGAGCGGGGAATGTGGAAAAGTGGGTGGACGTGGGAGGGGTTTGGCGTATGTCGATGCATGGTGGGGTGCGTGTGCTTTTTGTGTGTGCATAACGGTTGGGTGACTGAGTGTGCGTTTGTGTGTGTGTGCATGATGCGGCCCTGTGTCTACGTGCGGGAGAAGCGATTGGCTGAGGAGGTTTGTGGCGGGAGAAAAGAGGCGGGGAGTGTGGCGGCTTGGCCCTCGGAGACGCTGGGCCCACCAGTGTGAGTTTTGAACCTCGGCGAGACAGACCTATCTCGCATCTCGCCACTCAGGCCACCCTCCTCTCTGGTCTCCAAATTGCGTCCCAAATAGCCACTACAGTGTTCATCCCTTAGTAAAGACTTAGGGAAGTGTGAAGGTGTGAAAGAACAAGTGCCCGACCTTTATCTCCCAGTCTGTGTTGTAATCTTGAAGGAACTAAGAAGAGTGCTGCTGTGTTTGCCTCCTCTCCTGTCCACAAGATAATGGCTCTATTACTCACCCCCTGGTACCATGTCCGAACCTACGCCCTTTAGTGAGGAAATAGTGGCCCTGAAGTGAAATAAGTGTTGCTTGAAGTCAAGTGTGGTGAAGGCAAGAGTTCAGGGCAGCGGGGTTAGGCCTACGTAACAATGGTCAGTCAAAAGTGGGATCTACGGCCATTTGCATAACAATATTATATCTCCGAAAGTAGTGATTTGCAACGGAAGCTCATAGAGACAATGTTTTTCAGAATCCATTAAAGGAAATATAAATCATACTACTAAATCAACATACAAACATCATAATCATCAAATAAACAAAACAAACATAAAATCAATCATACAAAATCAAATTGATCCAAATCAAGAACAATTTCTCAACCTCTTCAATTGTTTGTGATCTTTTGTTTTTGTAACAGATTGTTTTGTTTTGCATCTCTATTTTGATTCTATCCAATTTTCTTTTCGGTTGGCGGTTATCACTAATCTTAGGCCCCATGGTGACTTATTTATACAAAGAATATAAAATATAACTAAAAAAACACGAGACAATACAGCTTAGTTTAGCAGTGTTATGCACTGAGTGACAGCTACGGGAAGATTGACTCAATTTCCTTTCATTTTGGCTGGGGCACAAATACACGATGCGTCTCAGCTCATACAAGTCTTGATACAAGTAGCTATTGTTCAGCCGAGTGCCAAGCAAACGGTCAACTACCAAGTTTTTTCTTCATAAAAAAGCGTTTAAATACCTAATTGTTCGAGTTGGGAGCCGTTCGAGTACTGAGTTCCCAGTGTATATATATATATATATGCATCAGGCATGATCAAATTTATTTCAGCATTAGCTACAGTAAACTCTCTCTAATTCGAACCCGTATAATTCAAATTTCGCATATTTCGACCCGTTTCAGGTCCAGTTCAAAATTTTAAAAAACTTTCCATAATCCGAACTGATGTTCGAATTGTCCGCACATTGTTCGAATTGTTGGAGTTTTTTGCAGCATCTTCCACCTCCTCTGTACCATCCATTTCTTCAGCCGGTCTCCAAATCGCCTTTGCCCCCTGGCAACTCAACAGAAGACTACCTTACAAACCCCCCAGAGTGACCCCACGATTTTTGGGTTCATACGGTCCCCCCCCCCCCTCGCACCCTCCCTACTAAAACGATACTAAACGTTTCCCCAAACACATTCTCCCGAGATAGCAACGCCAATTTATCCTGGGGCGATTCATTTGTTGCAGAATAATTGTTAGACCCTGTATGTATTTTTGCAGCAGAAGTTATAGCAGCAGGAATAAAAATTTTAAAGGGAGGCAAAAAAGACGAGAGGTTTTTCTTTGCCCTTTGTTTACATCCCCTTATTGGGGTTTAAGTTATCGCGAGTGGCAACTCATGGTGATTCCCCTTCCGGGGCTTAGGGGGGGGCTTCCTGGATACTCTGTGACGTTCCCGGGCCGCCGTGTGCTCGGCTCTGTACGCTTCGTGACGCCTGAGTGCTCAGTGTAAGTATACTGCATTTCAAATTTAGTATTATCCGTGTTTTAGTGAGACAAGTAATACAATTTTTTTCCTGTGTTTTTTAGGATTCTTATTGTGTGGAGGGCTGGGGTTACGCAAATAATTTAAAAAATTAGGGCTAATTCGACCCAGGTCTCCCTCCAATTAGTTTAAATTAGAGGGTTTAGTGTACTTACTTTGATTACTCACCTAGAATATTGTTTGTCAGTTGCGTGTTGCACATAAATTGTTTTTTGGATGTGAAAAATTGGTACCCGAGTCTTGGAGTCTGGCTCATCCATTTATGAAATAATTTCTACGCCTATGCTTGAAGAACCACATTAAAGAAATGCGTCAATAAATGTTGACTTGTCTTGTGTTTCAGCTACAACAGGCATTTATGCTTCACACCTCCGATAACAGCTTATCTTAAATCATGTTAATGTTAAACATGATATAACCGCAATTAAAACAAATATCACGTCACAGTGATTGATTAATCAAACTATTGGGTAGATATTTTCACGGGTATAAAAAATCTACGATGCCTAATTGTTACTGATTCTAATCACCGAATACAAGGAATATCATAGCTTACCTGCTACCAAGGATTTATGGCACGCCGACCCCCCAGATCCCATTATCGCGGCAGAGATACTTCTCCGCCAGCGAGCCCCAGGGCTAAGGGAAAGGGCGGGGTTTAAAAATGAAGCGCAAGAATGTTATAGGAGGGGAAGGGAAGAGTGATTACAGGAAAAATATTATTATTGATCATGGTAAGGTAAAGCTAGCTGACAGGGCCCCCTACCCCTTCATATTCGCCTTGCCCATAACGCCCCCTCAAACAAACTTGTTTTCCTTTGTTTTTTGGTATGAATCTTGAAACAATGCTGACCCTGCAAAACATATTGATTGGAAAAAAAAGTGTAAGGGTAAAATAAGGAAACACACGTGAAACCCCACCCCACGATGGTCCACCCACGCCACCCCGACACACCGCCCGATGGAAAGGGTTGCGTGCGGCCTGCCATTCTGCGGTCCCCGGTTCGAACCCTCATGCTCACCGACAAAATTTGGGGGGTTTACACCCCCCTTGAGCGGGGTGTGTGGGGTATGTGAGTTTCCCACATACCCAAAGTCGGTAATAATGATCCCCAAAGCTCGCACCAGGAAGTGAAACGGTGATCGAAAGTAATCTGACTCGAGTGGACAAGACTGGTAAAAAATTGCCCGTATGGCCAGGGAGCGGTTTCAACATGTTTAAAATATAAATCTGCTAAAGGGTTCGGGTTTTTTTCACTAAAAAAAACTGGGCAGTTTTACCCCCCTTGAGCAACTAGATGGGGTGTGAGTTCTGTTTTAAACCATAGTTTCCCTTCTTGGATTAGCTTTTTTCAACATTAATGAAAAAAAATTAAACAAAGTAGCTTTTAAACCCCAAGGAAAGTCTTTTGATTACCTTTTATTAGGAAAAAAATTTGAAAAATCGTCATGCCCGGTAATGGTTTTCCCTATGTTCTGTATTATTTATATCTTACGAAAAAAAAATGAGGCAGGGGATTTAAATTCATATCAAGCACTGAAAGGGTAGCAGTTAAAATAAAAAGTCTAGCACAAATAAAGACTGCCCAAAGGGGCACGCATTACCACACCCTTCGAGTATAAGAATGTAGATGGGGGGGGAAAATAGTTTTTTTTTCCCAGTACAGAGTAGGTAACTATGTCAAAACCGCCTTCCAACCCAATCTAACATACCGTAAAACCGCCTAATTCGATATTTTTTGGTTTTTTTTACATACTTCGGGTAGAGTTCCCACGGTTGGTTTATCTAACCCTGTTGGTCCCCTTAAAACACGGGAAGTGGCGTTTCAAACCCAAGAAAAAAAAAAAAATTGAGGCAAAACTAGGGTGTTTTTTACATTTTTTGCCCATTAAGTTTCATCAATATGGGCAAATTTTGGACAGCTGGGGTAATTTTGGACACCAAGGCCTTGCCATATACAAACTGTAGTCTTTAGTGGCTTTGTCCTATTTCGGACAGCCAAGCATTTATTTTGGGACACCTGGGAAAAAAAAAAAAAGAGAGAGAAAAATTGCACAATCTGGGTGAGTGAGAAGTTTTATTAACAACAGCCGAGTAAAAAAAATATTCTTTTTTAGCCCGAAATTTAAAAAACACTAATGGGGACTAAAAAAAATTTTTTAGTCAGGTTTTCATATGAAAACAGTCACATAGAATTCACAAAATTTCCTGCCCCAAACGCCCAAAAAAATCCCCCACCATAACGTACTGAAAAAAAAAAATAATGAAATAAAAAAAAAAAATTTTTGCAAAACTTCTGAGTAGTTAGTTGCTTCTGATAGGGGATTCAAAACTAAATATATTCTATGGGGTGGGATTTTGCCCTTTCGGCACCGTCGGGGTTTTGAAATATATAGAAAATTATACCCTATTTTACGGTTATAAAAGCATTTTTTACCTAAAAAAACATGAAAAACACCATGCGTCTTCCAGCGAATGTTTAAGGAGGTTAGCTTAGGAGATTCAATTTAGCCTCTTTTATGATGTAACTCAGATTTTTCTGTTTCAGTATTTTGAATACCATAAGACTTCAAATAACTAATTGCTCATGAGTGATGTTTATGCGGTATGGGGTGAGGCATATTCCCCTTTTTGGAAGAGTAGGTTGTGGGTTTACTCTTTGAACTGGCAGGGTTTGGTTTTCAATAGGGAAGGGGGGTATATTCCTGTTATTACAAGATAACTTTACGTGGGAAACACAATGAGGGTATTTTTTGAAAAATCCTATGGGTAGTTTCAGAGTACACCGAGCTTCTTTACTCGGAAACCACTACTCGCATAGAAAGGGGCTAAAAAAGTGAGCTGAATTGCCATCTGGTGGCCGTCTGGGAAAACCCCCCGTCAGCCCAGGACAGGGGGGAAGGGGTTCAGGCTAGATTATTTTATTTCCCTACCAAACCACTGAATTAAGTTGTCATGGTCGCAGATTTATAAAAGAAAAAATTTCGAGTTTTTCTTATTCAGGGGATAAGGATTTTTGGCAAAATAAACATTTGACCAATTGTCCTACAACATTCTACTAAATACTTAGAGGGAAAGCTTTAAAGGGAGATTATGGGTAAAAATACCTTCCTTTGCATGCATGAAAGTAATATTTCCATGCACCCGCCTTTATGCATTCCCCCTAAGTATTCAATTATAGAATCAAAGACATCTCAACAAAACCTCACCGGGATCCCCCCAAGCAATTTCTGTTATCCCTCGCTGGGCGCCGCGTGCGGGAGGTTTGACCAGTCTGTGGGCCCCTTCACTTTTTGCATATGACCAAAGAATATTTACTTAAACTGTTGCCATTTAAAACTTTGCGAGTCAACTTTTAACATGAAACTTCAAAACGCAATTTTTTAGCTTTCCATTGATTATTTTGTTTTTGATACATGAATTTCCACCATGAAAATTTGCGTTTAAAAAATAAAAAACATCCTCAATGGGTAATTTCCAGATTGATGATGGTATTTATTTACTTATTATACGTTTTCTGAAAATGAATAGACCATCATAAATTAGATTAACTAAATAAATAAATTTCAACGGGAAAACTACCCGATTGATGTTTTTTTTTTTTTAGTTTCGCTAATTTATGCATGGTAATTCATTTATCAAAAACGAAATATATCAAGGAAAGTAATAAAATTGCCTTCATTGATATGTTTCATGTTAAAAGTGACTCGCAAAATTTTAAATGGCTAAGAAATTTTAAATAATATTAACCCCTTCACGCCCGATCTTTCTTTGGGGTAATAAAAAATCATCTTTGTTGCTATAAAATTTTAAAAGTAACTTAATAAAAAATAAAAAATAGTTAGTGGGCAAGCTACTTAACAGGTTTCTTAAAAAAATTGCTTATAGTACTAAAAAAGTCTAAAGGTAGCCAAATTAAAGGAAAAAACGTTTTGGGCCCCAAGGGGTTAAATTCATGCATTTTCTTCAGTTTTGTAAAAGGGATTTCTTTAGCGTGTTTTTTGTTTTTTATTTTATAATAATAAGAAAAACATTTACAAAAATAACAGTATATCATATATATCTAAACCCTAGTCTATAAGAGCCGTATTTTTTTCGTCCCAATCACCCTCTTGGGTACGAAGACCGTTTTTTGTCGCAATTTAAAAAAAAGGTTTTGCGACAAAAAAAAAAAACAAGCTTGGTAGGAGCCGAAAAAATCAATGCAAAAAAATTACCAAAAAAAATATCACAAAGTAGTATAACAACATTCAGCAAGTGTTATTGGATTTGGGGTTCGTAAACAAGACGGTGTTGGAGACAAAAAAACATGGTAGATGAAGTCTATGCAGAAATTTTGAAGGGCCAGGCAGATGGTTAACTCCTTTCCCCAGGCACGGTCTATTTCACACGCACCACAGGGCAACCCCCGGGGGAGGTATCTTGTTGTGAGTGTTTTTGGGATATGTTAGGACACATGGGTCGAAACTTCTATTTTTTCAACAACCCTTATTATAAACCCGATAAATTAAAAAATCGTATTTTTCATTTTCATAAACCTAGTTGACCATGAAACACTTAATTTTAGTGGTTTGGTAGGGAAAAATGGAAAATAAGTCTAGCCTGACACCCCTTTACCCGACCCTGGACTGACAGAGGTTCCAGACGGCACCCAAAGGCAGGGCAGCTCACTGTTTTGTCTATTGGGGGAAAATGAAAAGAAAGACACGCAAAGAAGATGGCGGAGTGAAAAAAACATTTGGAGGAACGATGAGGGAAAATTTAAAATTAAACCCCCCACGCACAGTGACGCGTTCGCGTCAAAAGCGGGGGAAACCCTCTAATCTGAGCTTTTGACACATTCGCAACAAAAAAAATTTTTTTCTTCTTTCATAAGGCAGAAAAATCCTTGCAAAAAAACCATGATATATAAAAAATGCCAGGAAAAAAAAAAAACCTTTTGGGGAAAATTTAAACATAAAAAAAAAATTCGCCGCCGTCAGGCCCTTTTGCGAGGCCCCTTAGGGAGCCCAGACGGAGTCGCAGGGGAAGGAGAAACTTATTAAACTTTCGTGCGTGAGAGGGGTTTTAAGACAGTATTAGAAGGAACAAAGAAACGTTGTGACTAAAAGTGGTAGTAAAAGTGTCAGAAAGATTAAAGAAAAGTGGGCAAGGAAGAGGTGAAAAAGAGTTTACTATGGGGTAAGGGGTGATCATTTTGGCAATAGAGCTCGTAAGCAAATCGTAAGCATTTCATGGTAAACCCCGAGGAAACAGCGGAGAAGGGGGAAAACCGCATCGTTTTTCCAATGCAGAAGGGGGGGAGGGGAGTAGATAATGGCCCACAAGTGACAAATCAGCCTTGGTTTTCCTGCTGCTGCGAGAAGGTCAGTGTGGAATTGTATAAAACATTTAAAAAAGGTAAAGAACAGCATGGGTCTGTGCCCTGTAGGGGAGAGTAAGAAATTGGTAGACAAATAAAAGCTCTGGAACAAGAAAAAAAAAAATACATGTCAGATGAGTTGTTAAAATAAAAGGGAAAGGGAAATAAGAGAAGACTGGTTAAAGGAAAAATAAAGAAATGTGAAAACAGAAACCTTTAAAGGGATGAAGAGGAGAAATTCTGGTGGGGAGAGAAGAAGACAAAAAACAAAAAGCAACAAACTTGGTAAAAGTAAGTGTGATCGAGGCTGAAGGAGATAACCCACAAAAAAGAGAAAACAGATGAGAGTTTTGTGAACAACTCAAGGAAGGGGTTGGGAGAAATTAAAAGGGGGTAGACCTTAGAAGAAGTGGCAAGGTTGGGGATTTACAGAAAAGGTGAAGGGCAAAAACAAAGACCCTTTGGTGAAAAAAGATGCAAAGGTCAAATGGGAAATAGTAAAAGCAAAAACTCTCAAAAAGCACGGGGGGAGGTATTTTTAAAAGGGGTTATTGCGCCCGACCTAACAAGAGCACGAAGAGAAAGACAAAGAACTCATAGAGGAGATGAAGAAAGAAGAGATGCCGGAGAAAAAATGGATTATTCGTAATTGAGAAGGAAGCAATAATAAAAAAATTTAAGAAATAAGAAAGAAAGGATACAAAAATTTAAAAAAAGACAAAAAAATAAAAGACAATGGGGTAAAAAATAAAATGTTTAAATAACAAGGGCTAACAAAAGTGAAGATATCTGAGGTAGAAAACTTTAGATAAACCAAAAATGTGCCTTACTGAGACTCAACTAAAAATGGATAAAAAAAAATATAGATAATTTAAGGGACATTATAGTATGAAGACGAAAAGGGGAAAAAGGAGGAGGTCTAAGATTTAAAATAGAAAAGAGGGGGGTGAATAGAAATTATAAGAAGTGAAAGCAAAAAAAAGATATCTACCGCAATATGACAGGAAAGGGTAAGTTTCCATAGTTTATGTGTATTTCCCAGCAATAATAAAGAAGAAGATAAAAAAAAGAGATTGGTATGAAAAAGGGGGATGGAGAAATAATGAAAGAAAAGGAAAACGAAAGATTTTTGGTTTTTGGAGACTTTAATATCAGTGGGATTTTGGGATCACAGAAGTTTGATGAAGGAGGAAATATGGGAAACATGGAGAGTTTGGGTAATACTCCTTTAAACCCCTTTAACAGGCTTCAACAAAATTTTTAGGCACATTCGCCATTATAAAAACATATTAAATGCAGGTTTTGAAGAAAATCCTTTTTCAGGCAAAAAGCATTATAGATTTACCTAGTGTATAAGTTTTTCCAAAAAATGGGTTTGCGTTTAGGATATGACTCATTGTAAAAAAAGGGAAAGGCCCGGTGGACTTGTAGATTTTCTTTGGTTTTTCTCCCTCTTAGTGTGATAATAGGTAATTAATCATTTTTTTTCTTTTTCATTTTTGACATTTAAAAACGGTGACAAAAATGATAGTAATTTTGTTTTTAATTTTGAGACTATGATATTCCGGCACTTAAAGTTTGTCAACAATTTTGTTGAGCGGCCCAGTTTTTGGTAAAAATTTTTGGGTGTGGGGCGGTTCAAAAAAAATTGTTTAGTCATGTTGATAATTCAAAATTGACAATAGCTATATGTCTTCCAGACGAAGAAGAAACAAAAAAATTCTATGGGACCAGAACAAGAACCCATAGGCTTAATTCTGATGATGGCCTGGGCGAGATGAGTGTTTATGATTCAGATTTCAATCCTATTTGGGTGAAATAAAGAAAATAAGCATTATAAGATGATTATCAAATTATACGTACGCATGAACAAAAAGTGCGCTATTTTAACAGCCCAGAAAACCCTACAAAAATCGTATTGTAATTAATGAAAATTTTGGGGTCGAAAATCCCAAACCCGAAATTTAAAGATTATTTCGCGAGAAGACTTTGGGGAAGGAGGGATACTGATAATCTCTATCCACAAGAGACTGAATAACCAGCCAATGATTTAAAAAACCCTTTAAATTTTCATTTCTTTTTTTCTGTTCTTTACCCCAAAATGGTTAGTCACATAGTGCACCGACAAATTTTTACTCCGTGCAAAAGTACCAACATCAAAAAAAGAAGACGAAAACAAAAAGTTTTGCATGCATTTACATGGGATATGAAAAAACCCGCAGTTTATGATTACAGGGGTGCACAGTGGTTTCTCCCTAGTTGCTGATATCATGAGTTTAAGCAGTTTAAAAATTCCCAAACGGACAAAATTTCACAGTAATGATATTCAAATAGTAAGATAAATTCGTAAGGTGAGGCCCCTTTTGAAATGTTTGTGAAGAGTGAAAAAATACAAAAGGGGCAAATAGCATATTATTTTGAGGACTGGCCTTATAAAAGGGAAAAAGCAAAAAACTAGACAGTATATAAATTTTGCCCAAAAAAGGGGGGGTTACAAAAACTGTTGCAGGTCATGTTCTTCGGAACATTCAGATCTGCTCTAATACCAAGGCAAAACTCTTATGTAATGGTTTTTACTATTTTAACGAAAAAACAGAAAAAAAAAAAAATGTCAAAAATGTTGGATCTTTCAATATCAACACAGGGTCTTTCATATCAAAATATAAAGATTTCCTCAAAATTTTTTGATTTTCATTTTTATAGTGATAGTTTTTTAATGTTAAAATTTGTTTTTTTGGATTAAAAAAATTTTTATAGATTTTTTGTGAAATGAGAAGGAAATTTTTTTTTTTCAAAAAAGAATCTGCATTTTATATGTGTTTTTATTACTTAAACAAAAAAAAAAACATCAGTTATGGGATATCAAATACCCAAAAAAAAACTTGGTTTTCTATTTTTCCTAGTTCAAAAATAAAAAAAAAAATTTGAGTAATAAAACCCTAAATGGGCAGCTCAACAAAAATTGTAGAGTTCATAACAATTTAACTATGGTATTCAAAAAACGTTCCTATGAAAGTTGTTTTTTACTTATCAAAAAAAAGGAAAAGTCATTAATATTTTTTTTTTAAACAACTCTAAGTGCCCTTAAAAGGGCCTTATATATATAATGATTAAAAGGGAAAAGGGAAAAATACATGGGAAATGGACGAAAAATGAGGGTAATAGATTACGCAATGGTGAACGAAAAGCTATATGAGAAAATGTTATTGAAAATAGATGAGAAAAAGGGAAAAATGATAATCGGATCTAACATTTTACAAGTACAATGATGGGGAAAAGGAAAGAGGAAAGGGTGGGGGAGGAGAGAAGGTGGAAAACTATAAGAAAAAGAAGAAACCTTTTGATATTTTTAAGGGAAGTAGAAAGAGATTTTTAGAAAAACGGACATGAAAATAGAAAATTAGAAGCAATATGAAAGAAATTTTGCAAAAAAAAATTTAAAAGGGGTGTATCAAGAAAGGAGAGACTAGAAAAAGGGAAAATAAGGGCCCCAGGATTCAGAAAAAAAAAAGAGGGGAAAACAAAAACAGAAAGGCACTAAACAACAGAGGAGGAAAAAACTACGAGGAAAAAAGCAAAGGGATGATGGGAAGGTATCAAGGAAAAAAAAAACAATACAAAAGTTTTATAAAAATGAAAAAATCAAACATAAGAGAGGAAACACGGGAAAAAAGAGAAAAAGAAACCAGGGGAGTAAACTTGGGAAAACATAAACAAAATTTAAAGGGAAAAGGGAAATAAACAAAACAGAAGATATAGGGTATACAAAGAAAGGGAAAAGACTAGGTGAGATAGGGGGGAAAGTACTACTATTGGGAAAAATAGTCACTAAAAATCAGGTTAAAAATTTTATTTAAAAATTTTTGGTAGCAAAATATACCTTGGGACAGAATTATCTTTTGAAAATTTTGGGAAACAAATACGAAAAGTGGAGGGCCCCTATTTACCATTTTTCCCAAGGGGTACGATCTTACAGACACCCCACCGTAGGGGGGATCGCCAAGGGGGGGCTGGGGGGGGACCATACGGTTATCTTCTAATAAAAAAGTGTACTTTCACGTAAAAAAGATTATTCCCTAAAAATTTATTCAAGAAAAAACACACTAAACCACAAAGACTAGTTTTCCCTTTTACTAGCAAATAAAAAAAATATTTATAAATTAGTGTTTTTCCCTAACTTTTCAATCCGAAAAAAAATACAGTGGATTTTCAAGAAACTTTAAAGTACCCCATTAATAATCAGACTGGAAGACAACCTGTTTCTGTTCTGTCTAACCTCAATTTAATTCTTTAACATTATTTAAAATTTTTCAATCTAGTACCTCTTTGTTGAGCTCTCACAGGTTCATCTAGGACCCCCTTTTACCAATCCCATTAAAACCTTTGGGAATCTTAATTTTAGGAAAGTAGAAAGTGTATAAAACCTTTTTAGAGATCATTTTCAGGAAGGAAACATTGTATTCAGAATGTCCCCAAGATTTAATATTTTCCCCTAAAAAATCTTGGCTCCCACATTTCCCGCCTGCCTCAGTGTAGCTCAAATAAAAAAGAAAAAATTTCCCCTTGGGGGGCCCTTTTCCGGAAAAGGTTTGGGTCGTAAATTCTTCCCCGTCTTCCCATCAGAGTACCAGATGAATGTTTAAAAGTAGTTTTTCAGTCTGCCTCGTCACTAAGCTCTTTTTCAACTTTAATTTTTCCTTTTTCAACGCGTATTTTTTTTTTCTTGTCATGCTTTTTGGTTAGGTGCAACCTATGGGAAGGGACTTAATAAACCCCAAGTGAAATTTTTCACGTCTTCCCTAAATATAATGTTTTTATATAATGAAAAATCCCCCTAATCACACACAACTATTTATTCTATGTTCACTGAAGTACACCACAAATTTTTGTACCTAAGGCCTTTTTTGTGGGGGGTTTCGCTGCAAGTGAAAAAAATTTTGATTGCAAGCGGGCATTTTATAGTCCATAATATTTCATAGTGCCCAAAACAAAATTTCGCTGCTGCCTCAACAAAAAAACAACAACAAATTTTGCGGGTAGACAATCTCTTCCCGGGTGATTGAAAAGCAAGCGAAATTTGAGCAGGCAATTTTTTTTTTGCTTGCAAGCGAAATCCCCGAGAAAACGCCTTTGGGTGCTAACAGTAAAAGCTTTTTAGCAACCCAAACATTTTTTTTGTTTTTTGTTGTTAATTTTTTTTTATGGAGGAGGTCTTTAAAAAGGGGTTTAAAGGGGGGGAGCCGACGTACAATAGTTTCAGTAGGTCGTCCCCGAGCCCTAAAATTTTTTATCACATTCATGATGCCGACTGAAACGTCTGGTTTAAGACCTTGCTCAGAATCTTGGGAAATAATGTTTTTTTCATTATCAAACGCCATCAGAATCAGCACATATTCATGTCAGGAAACACTATATCAGAGTGAGAAATATTACATCGAGCACCAAAAAAAAAAAAAAATTCCTGGCGTTTTTCCTTTACGTTTAAACAAACTTCCCGCCATCTGATGAGTTCTGTTTTCTTCTTTTAAAATCAAGGCAAAAAAAATTTTTTTTTAAATAGTATAGAAAAATTTTGGCCACGTATGGTTACACCCGGGGCTGTTTGATATAACCCATCTCAGCCTACCCACAGGAGGCTGAAGAGGAAATTTAGATACTGGGAGAGTATATATAAACGAAAAAAAACAATTTCAGATGATCTGGGAAAGGAGAAGAAAAAGGGAAAAGGGATAAAGATAATGGAGGAAGGGAAAAGACGACTAACTACTGAGAGAAACCCTGGATATGGGATAAAAGTAGAAAGCAAATGTAAAAGAATGAAATTAACGGAAATATGTGAAGAGGATATAGTTAAGCATATAAAAAGCTTAAAAAATGGTAAAGCAGCAGGACCGGACAAGATCAAACCAGAGTTAGTGAAAGCATTAAGTAAAAGCAAGATTTGTAGAGACAACTTAAAGAAATGTTTTAATAAATTACTAAATAGTGGGAAAATACCAGAAAGTTGGAAAGAATCAAATACAGTATTGATCCCAAAGAAGAGCTAGTAAACCAGAAGTGAACGATTTAAGACCCATATCTCTGACAAACCAAATGTATAAGCTGTTTATGAAAATTTTGAAAGAAAAACTGGAAGAACGTATACAACTTAATGGAGAGGACAAAGAAGAGCAAGCAGGATTTACAAAGGGAAGGAGACTGGAGGACAACCTATATTTACTACAACACTGCATCAACAACGCATACAAACACAAAAAACAATTATTTGTGGCAGCGATTGACTTCAGAAAGGCCTATGATTCAGTGAAAAGAGAGGTCAATTATTTATTAAATTAATGAAATATAAAATTGACAGCAGGATAATAGAATGTGTAAAAAATATATATGAAAAAGATAAAACAAAAATCAAGATAAGGAAGGATAAAGAAATAGAGATAGAAATAAGCAGTGGCATTAGACAAGGCTGTACAGGGTCAACCACACTTTTCAAAATGCTAACCTACATGATCATAGACAAATTGGAAGAAAATGGATTAGGATACAAAGATGAAAGAATAAAATAAATACCCTATTTTTTGCTGCTGATGGACTACAACTATCAGTTGTTGGAAGAAGCCAGAAGAAACCTGACAGCATTGAGGCAAATTAGTGAAGAATGTGGCCTGGAACTAAATAAGGAGAAAAGTAACTTCATACTGTTTAACGTTAAAGAAGAAATAACAGAAATAGAAGGCGTGCAGGTAGTGGACCAAATAAAGTACCGGGGAGTAGAAATAAACAACAGCAAGAACTGTTTCAAGAACCATAAGAAAAACTGCATTAACAAGGCAAGAAAATTAGCAAACATGACGTACATAGCATAATATTGAAGAGCTGCAATAGACTACTGTTTGGAGAAACCTATTGGAAGTCAGTAGCATTACCATCTATATTACATGGAGTAATAAATTACAACAAAGAGGAGATGGAAAAATTACAAAGAATATGTGTGGGTCGTCACTAGGAGGTTCCCGTGGTATAACGGGAAGCACATCCGCCCGGCATGCGGAAGGTCCCGGGTTCGAATCCCGAGCGGTGCAACCTTTATTGGTGAGACCCCCTACTCTAACATGGCGCAGTGAGTAGGATCGTGGATGCATATTCCCCCGGTAAGGCCTGCGGGAGGCAGCCTTAGGGGTGAGATGTGTGGGTCGTCACTAGGAGGTTCCCGTGGTGTAACGGGAAGCACGTCCGCCCGGCATGCGGAAGGTCCCGAGTTCGAATCCCGAGCGGTGCAACCTTTATTGGTGAGACCCCCTACTCTAACAGAGTAGAAAACACAGTGCACAGGACAATTCTGGGAGCAAGAGGCTATGCAACACTGGCAGGCATGAGAGGGGAAATAGGAGCATCTCTGGTCAAGACAAGATTCATGAAGGCAAGGTTGGGATATGTCAATGGAGTGATGAAGGAAGAAAGAAATGAATTGATAAGAATTAAGAGGAGGAGGAGACAAAAGAGGATCAAAAAGATAAATGGATAAAAAATTGCAAGTCATATATTATGATGGAATTTGGAAGTAGTCGTGAGGAATTGGGAAGAATGAAAAGAGAGAAATTGAATAAGAAGATAGAGGCATGGGATACAAAGCAGTGGAAGGAAGAAATGGAGAAAAAATTAAGCCTGGTTATATATAGAATATAAGAAACAAATGGGAGGAATGGAAAAAATATATGATAATAGACCAGAGTCAACATTACTCTTTAAACTCAGAACTAACAGCCTTGAACTGCAGGCCAGAAGGAGACACACAGATGGCGACACAAAGTGCCCAGTGTGTGGGGCACAGAATGAAGACCCATAACACTTTTTACTACAATGCTCAGGCTACAATATGGAAATAAATAAATTACAGAAATTACAGCAGCCGTATAATGAAAATATAAATGAAATAATAGGACACATATTATTCAACTTTGAAAGTCCACAAGAAATAGAATTCACCAGAGATGTCTTGTTTACCTTCTGGAGGACGAGAGGAAATAGGTTAAAAGAACTGAACACCCAGCAGTAACACCACAAGCAACAAAAGGAATAAAGTTGCAGTAAACCAACGCAGGGGTGCCGTTGATAAGGCACTATACCCAAACACCATCGAATCGGATCGGATATGCGAACGAGAGCCGATGCAAAGGCACATCACGTCATAACTCGTGAGTCTTGTCTGACGTCATCACAACAAACAATGCAGCCTGCAGGCCGTGTGCCACAGGATTGAAACGAAGTTACACCGCGAAATCCGAAATTTTCAAACTTCTGTTAAGTGCCTCTTGGAGTTCTCCCTAGACCCCCTGTCGTAGATGTTGTGCTTCAGTGGGCAGGCTTCCTTTACCAGTATGAATTGACACAGTTTGCCGCGGCGGTGAAGTGAAACAGTGCATGGTATTGGGTCGCTTTCCTGCACAATGACAAATTGCACGCCTAGTAAGATGGCTGTGTCCAAAGAGGGAGGTGAGTACAGCTTTTACTTTTCTTGCCGTAATTGTGTTATTGTACCTAGTGCCTTGTAAGTCCATACTGAAGCTTATTTATAGGTGATTTGTGTATGATTCGCGAGTGGCGGAGGCAGCCTTCCTGTGGGGGCGTTTGCCCTGTATCGTGATTTTAAAATATGCAGGCTGGCAAGGCTTGCATTAGGTTTGTATGTATGTTTGATAAAAGCTGGAATAAAGATAAGGTAAAAGATAGCCTGCTGAGTGTTGCCTATATTCGGTAAATTTCCAGATGAACACCGAACTTCCTTTGGTGGACGAAACAATTTTTTTCTGGTGAGTTTTTGTGTTTCGAATGAATCTGCTCACCATTTCTGTCGTAAATCTTATTTTTTTTTTTTGCAAAAATGACAAAAAGAAGAAAAACGAACCTAATCGAACCTATACCTAACCTAACCTAACCATTACCTAAGTCATAAAAAAAAAAAAAAAAAAACGACAAACGGTGGTAATAATGGACGAGAATTTCGCGGTCGTTTGCAGAGACACCGACTATTTTTTCCTGGCCTACAATAGGTGTTTGTTCTAATGGAGATAGTTTTATTTTGCGCAAACCTATAGTTAAAAAAAAAAAAAAAAAAAAAAATCAGCACCGAATTTTATGGTACCGTTTCCATTGAAAACACTTTGTCCATCAGAAAAAGCACTAAAACTTGGCCGGGGAAATTAGTCAGGGTCTTATAGGTTTTAATGAAACCTAACCTAACCTTAACCACAAAGTATACCTAACCTAACCTTATAGGTTTTAATGAAACATAACCTAACCTTATAGGCTTTAATGAAACCTAACCTAACCTTATAGGTTTTAATGAAACCAAACCTAATTTTATAGGTTTTAATGAAACCTAACCTAACCTTATAGGTTTTAATGAAACCAAACCTAACCTTAAAGGTTTTAATGGAACCTAACCTAACCTTAACCACAAAGTATACCTAACCTAACCTTATAGGTTTCATTAAAACCTATAAGACCCTGACTAATTTTTCCCGGCCAAGTTTTAGTGCTTTTTCTGATGGACAAACAGTGTTTTTTAATGGAAACAGTACCATAAAATTCGGTGATTATTTTTATTATTTTTTTTTTTAACTATGGGTTTGCGCAAAATAAAACTATCTCCATTAGAACAAGCACCTATTGTAGGCCAGGAAAAAATAGTCGGTGTCTCTGAAAATGACCACGAAATTCTCGTCCATTATAACCAAAACGGTTAACAGATTAATTTAAAACACATAAAAACTCACCAGAAAAAAATTGTTTCGTCCACCAAAGTGAGTTCGGTGTTCATCTGGAATAATACCCTATATTCATTGGTAATGCTGGTGTGGTGCTCCAGGCAGGGGCGTATCACAGACCCTCGCCTGCCAGTGTCTGGACCATTCTAGGAAATAGTTTTTCGAGTGTGAGGCAGGTCCCCCTTCTTTTTACTATGATGTCCCGCCGTAGACGCAAAGACTATGTTGAAGTCCTTTCAACTGTGAAGGACCTCATCTCATCTCTGTATCCAAAAGGTTACGCTAGACTTAGCAGGCAGTGTGGGCAGCTGTCCGTGAGGTTTTGCCAGATGTGAAGATCCAGGGATGTATCTTTCACTGGACTCAAGCTGTATTCAGGAAGGTAGTGGATCTTGGTTGTAAAGTGCCCTACCAAACCTCTGTTGCTATACATGAGTATATCAGGCAGCTCCTTGCACTACCCTTCCTCCCAGCAGAGCACATCCCTGCAATTCGCTCGAATGGTCCTCCACTCGCTCGAAAGGTCGTGTATTCAGCCTGCCTGCCTGCCTTCACCTGACCACCTGGAAGCCTACCTGCTTTAGCTCCACCTGTACTCTATAATAGTCATTGCTTAACTTTTTTTCTCTCTCTCTCTCTCTCTCTCTCTCTCTCTCTCTCTCTCTCTCCATAAGGAAGTTATAAGAGGCCAGTAAACCTTCACGTGGTATTTTCTGTAATACACATACATTACGTACACATTTTTATTTTTACATCACAAAGGACTGGCCAAGGGCAAAAAAAAGTAAAATTCTAGAGTCCTTTTCGGCCCTTAATAATGTTTTTTTTTCCTCTAGACCTTCACAGATCCCTTCAGGTACCTCTAAAACGTAATTCTAAAGTGGGGGATAGATGCCTCCCTCAACCCCCGCAACTCCCCTCCCCTAAATTATCCCCCCTGCAACCTCTAAGAGTAGTATTACTAACCTAATCTGTCTATAACCAAACCTCACCTCACCAATAACCTACTAGCCGCCGAGACCTAAGGGCGAAAAAGGACCAGAATTTTACCAGGTTAGGTTAGGTTAGTTATTATTTTTTGGGGGGTCTCGCTTGGAGGTTATTGGTGATGTTAGGTTAGGTTATAGTGAGGTTGGATTGGTAATATTAACCACATTATATTTTTGAAGGGTCCAGGAGAAAGGGAGGGTGAAGGGGGCATCTCTCCCCCACTTTATAATTACGTTTTAGAGGTATCTGAAGGGATCTATGAAGGTCTGGAGGAAAAATAAACAGTAATAAGGGTGGGAAAAGACTAGAATTTTACCAAAAAACAGTGTTAACAAAAAGCCTGCTCAGTTGCCAGTCCCTATAAAGAAGACAGTAAAACAATAAGGAAAGGGGGGGGGGTCAATTTCGTTTAGGAGGTGTCTTGTCACTCCTCTGTTGAAAAGATTTAAGTTATAGGAAGATGGAAAAATAGATACAGGAAGAGAGTTCCAGAGTTTACCAGTGAAAGGGATGAAAGAGTGAAGATACTGATTAACTCTTGCATTAGGAAGATGGACAGAATAGGGATGAAAATTAGTAGAAAGTATTGTGCAGTGAGACTGCGGGAGGAGGGGAGGCATGCAGTTAGTAAGTTCAGAAGAGCAGTGAGCATGAAAATGATAGTAGAAGATAGCAAAAGAAGCAACATTGCGGCAGTGATTTAAAGATTGAAGACAGTCAGTCACAGGAGGGGAGTTGATGCGATGAAATGTTTTTGACTCAACCCTGTTAAGGAGAGCTGCATGAGTGGATCCCCCCTCCCCCAACATGAGAGGCATACTCCATACATGGGGGGATGAGGCCCCTCCCTGTACTACAGAGCAAGCAAATGGGAGGGAGAAAAAAATGGACGTGGATGCCACAGGACACCTTTAGAACTTCTTAGAAGCTTTTTTTGCAAGATATGAGATGTGAGATTTCCAGTTCAGATTTTTAGTAAAGGATAGTCCAAGATTGTTCATTGTAGAAGAGTGAGACAGATGAGTGTCGTTGAAGAAGAGAGGATAGCTGTCTGGAAGGTTAAGTCGAGTAGATAGGTGAAAAAATTGGGTTTTTGAGGCATTGAAAAAACAAGGTTTGCTCTGCCCCAATCAGAAATTATAGATAGATCAGAAGTTAGGCGCTCGGTGGTATCTCTCCGTGACTCACTTAGTTCCTGTTGAGTTGGACGTCTAACGTACATCGTTGAAAAATGCAGGGTAGAATCATCAGCATAGGAGTGGATAGGACATTGAGTTAGATTTAGACCATTAATGAATAATAGAAAGATAGTTGGTGAAAGAGCACAACCTTGAGGAACACCACTATTGATAGACTTAAGAGAAAAACAATGACTGTCAACATTAGCTGCAATAGATCGGTGTAACGCCCGTGACTGCCGTGACGACCACTTGATCACTTCAATCCTCTAGCTTCTTCCTTTCTTTTCTCCTCTGTCATTGTGAAGTTATTCTGAAGGGGAAGCCGAAGGGAGAGCTGCAGGCTCCTGGCAAGTAGTTCTTGGGGAAACTACTGGTCAAGGGGACTGTGACAGGGAGCCTATGTTTAATGACCAAAGGTGGAATGGATAAGACCAACAGCGTTACACTGCCCTGGGCCCAAATTTTCCCCTATGAATCCGTCAGAAGAATCTTTACCCAGACGAACTGACAGGGTAACAATCACATTTCGGGGAATAAATCTTATTACCATTTTTATATATTGACCCTTTGGGGGGATTCGAACCCATCCCGCCATAGAGTCGCCCTTCCACAGTCGGGGACGATACCACAGACCTAAACGATTAACCCTCTTGGTCAGCGGTTGTCCTGGCTATTTGAACCATTATATCGATTTGAAAGGAAACTTAAGATCAGATCTTATTAAGATTAAGACTTAACGATCAGATAGCAGAATGTAAGCAGATAAATGCTTCAGAAAAATTCTTTTTAAATATAGATTCAAAAACCTTTAGAAAGTAGGAAGTCAAAGCTATAGGATGGTAGTTTGAAGGATTCGGATCACCCTTCTTAATACAGGTGGATGTGAGAAACTTCCAGCTAGAGAAGGTGGAAGAAAATAGCAAAGACGGAAAAGTTGATCCGGCAGGGTGCAAGCACAGAAGCACAGTTTTTAGAAAAATAGGTGGGACTCTGTAAGTCTTCCCAGGATCTAGGCCAACAAAGGCAAGAAACATCATACGAAGGATCTAAA
>JACEEZ010025238.1:924449-985098 GCA_016584305.1 Chionoecetes opilio | reverse complement strand
AGAAAATCTGGAGTGAAACTTGTCTGACCAGATAGCTGGGCAAGATAAAAATCTGAAATCATTAGTTATCACTGATCGCAATAATTATCACACGGAACTTGCCTCGCATACGGGATGTCGGGGGGGAGGAATGGAAGAAGGAAGAAGAAAATGGCGGAAAAAGGAAAGAAGATAAACAAAATGGTGGTTTAGGAAGAGGCGATGAGTCACCCGTGAAACAAAGAGAAAAGTTAACTACTGACAAGACATAGCTCGGAATTTTTATGAAAATAATTCCTCCTACTATCTCTCCCGAATAATTGGGCATTACAATAGTGTCGTCTCTCAGAAATGGGGACAAGGTGCTTTAAAAGTAATCAGTTAAGGCATTTTATTGTTTTGTTTATCAGCTGATGCTGTACTTAAATGAAGTTTTTAGTATCCAATGAAATATCATAATATGCATACTCTAATATTAATAAACGAATTTCATTTTTGTGTAAAAACAAAAAAAATTATAAGGACATTTAACAAATCCAATAGTGAGGCCTGTTACAATGTTAAAACAGTCAGTTCTTACAGACATGCCAATGAGATGTAACTAGGACTATATTGACCCAACTCCTGAAGGAAAACATGTCATTGTCTGGAACTATTGAAATAATGGCATACATTATAAAGGCTGCGGCTTCAGTGGCAATCATATGCCGCAGCCTTTCCCGCTGCCAGGCGCCACGAGAGTCCGCATGTCACGGCTGGGCCGGCTGGCCCTAACATTAGAAGTACGATGACTTAATTGTGTTTGTGTGTTAACTTGGACCAACTCTGGGCTCTCTCTCGCCTCTCTCTTCTCTCTCCTCTCTCTCTCTCTCTCTCTTTTCTCTCTCTCTCTCTCTCTCTCTCTCTCTCTCTCTCTCTCTCTCCAATGATAGTAGTAATAGTAGTATTTATTTTATTACAATAAAACGTATGTAGGAGGAGGAGGAGGAGGAGAAAGGAGGAGGAGGAGAGCCGTGTTACCTCCACCCCCCCTCCTTCCCCTTTCCCTTCCTCCCCCCTTCTCTCCTCCCTTCCTTCCTTCTTACCTTTCCATATTTAAAAATCCCTCCCCTTTTTCTCTTTTCTCTCTCTCTCTCTCCTTTTCCTCTCTCTCTCTCCTCTCTCTCTCTCCCCCTCTCTCTCTCTCTCTCTTCCCCTCTCTCCCCTTTTCTTTTTCTCTCAGTACCATATTAAATATTTTAAGTTTAATTATCATTTCATTTCATTTCATTTCATTCCATTTCATTTCAGATTTTGTCTCCTGAACAGTACCGTTAATAGCTATAAGAGAGAGAGAGAGAGAGAGAGAGAGAGGAGGAGAGAGAGAGAGAGAGAGAGAGAGAGAGAGAAGTATGTCCCACAATAATGACACAACTTGGCACCTAATTTTAAGAGGAAAGCATGTGGTGTGGTTGTCATGGTAACGAGCAGCGTCCTGCGGGTAGATATTGTACTGCTGATCATTTAATTAAAAGATTATATATATATTACCCAACATAACATAAAAAGAAAGAGAAAAATGCACTGGTTAAATGTATAGAGAAAAATGTTCTTGTATTGAGAGATTTATAGTTGTCCACATATTTTTGAGACGACACTATGGCCACCTGGCGAGAGGTGAGGTGAACTACAAACAGTGATAAGTCGAATTGAAAACAGTATTATTTGCATATGATTATGTTATGAATACTGAATGAGATGAAATTAATGGAAAACATAAAAATTTAGGGGGCGATGTCAGATAAAAATGTAGGGTGGGTTGGGAGATCCCGTACTATGGAGTAACGTACAAATGCCCCCTTTGGGCCCATATTTAAGGTTTAGGATAGTTACCGTATAAATTTTAGTAAAGAAAAGGGTTCGATCAGCTGAGCGGGAGAGATTTGGATGGTCGGCGCTTGGATAATTTTAGGGGTGAGTTTTGTTGTTTTTGGCATGTCCCATGTAATATTTGGCCTCCATTTCATGGTCTCTTGTGTTCATGGGAAAATGCCCGCAGTGTGGGGGTAAGGTATTAAGTATCGAAATGTGTTCCCTTGTGATGTACCAAAAGGGGTATAAAGACATTCCAGCCACACGAACGATCCGAAATTTTTGGTTTACATGTGAATGGCGTCATTGGACACTTCGTACAGTGTGGTTTTTAAATGTACGTAACATCCACAGTGTAAACAAAAAATTTAAAATTCTGGTATGGGTTTGTGTTTTCAATAAAGTCAAGTAGGTGCAGCAACATAATATTAGATAGTGACACCTATCACAGTAGTGATTTCATTCATCTGTTCATAATCCTTGTGGTTTTACCAAATGTTTCCATGCTTCCATCCTACTTGTCAAGATTGTGTAGCCTAATGAAACTAGGCTATAGGCCTATATCTACATTCTAAAGGTAATTCCAAGCAGTGTTAAGTTCAATCAAATTAAAATATGCCAAATATTGCATTAAATCATCTGCATTTATTATAAATAATTATTAATTTATGTTTCCCTTCTGGAAGTGCTACAGAAGCACTTCCATGATTAAGTACATTATGTAGGGTAATGAAAGTATTAATATGATTGCAATATATATTAAAAAAAAAAATCCAGGAACTTCAAAGTCAAAATTTATTTTTCACTTTTTTTTTTACTTTCACTTTTTAATTGATTAAAATTGCTTGCACTATTATATTGCTAATATAAATTGATTTGATTTCATCACTAGGGTCCATTTCATGAAATGTGTTGCCCTAATTCAACTGTGCTTGATTTTTTTATTTTCAATTTTTTTTTTTACTTATCGATAAATATCTCTGTATGGAGCGTCCTCACCTATGGATGGTCCGTACGTTTTTATTTTTTTTTTGGGGGCCTATTTTCAGTTTCTTTTATCATGTTGCCAGAGTTGTGCCTTACACATAATGTAGTCCATATTTTAATTAGTAACAAATAAAAAAATCAGATTTCCTCATTTTTTTTCCTGATTTAAAAAAAAAAGTGTACGGTACATCCCCACCACCGATGCGCGCGCTCTGATTCACCAGGATTTGAAGGCACCACCCACACCCAAAGGTAATTTTTTTTTCCGAAGAAAAGAAAAATTTATTTGCCGAGAGTGTTCATGTCGGTTAGCAGTTCACTCAAGAAAGTAAAAAAAAAGTGGGCGGAGCTTAAAAGAGTATAATTTTCCACAAATTTGGCCGCCACAAAATACACCTATATATAAAAATGTAAATACTTTTTTAATCAGTTAATTTGCCCAACTATCTGGCAATCCTGATGTTACAGGGGAACCAGTGTTTCCACTTTAAAAAAAATTTCCATATTTTTAAAAAAATTTAGGCCTAAGAAGGGAACTTTCTAAGGAAACCCAAAATCTAAGTAAATCCTAAGGAATCCATTTTTTTCGGACATGTTGAAATTTGTGTGCTTTTTAAAATGTATTTAAAAATGTATTTAAATACAATTGATGTATTTAGTATTTAGTATTTTAGTATTTAAATACATTCGTAAAATTTTATTTAGTATTTAGTAATTTAAATACATTCGCAAATGTATTTAGTATTTAGTTTTTTAATACATTTCTCCCGTGTATTTAGTATTTAGTATTTAAATACATTCAATGTTTTTTAGTGCCCTGCTCTGGTTATAATAATAATGATGATAATATATAATTTTTATTCTCGCCCGAAGGCATACATACAAAAACAAAGCGTAAGAACAGGCCAAAGACTAAACTTAAGTACTAGAGCAAAAACAAAAAACAGGAACAAAGTACAGGCACATTAGGGGACATAGTATCAAGTACATCGAAAAGCTACATGGACACCTGTGCTACCCCACATTCCCGCACAAACACAGACCCAGCCACCGCGTTGTATAGGTCCACATACATAGGCCGAGCTCTGCCTGACAGAGGTGATGATAGGTTTGTAGAGAGCTCCACCCTACTCCTTAAACTGAACACGGAGTGTCGACGGATCACATCCAGATTGTTCACCCCGTTCATAGCGAAAGCCCGGGACGAGCTGCACCACCTGGGCAGCCCCCGAAGCCTCTTTATAATTATGATCATAAACAATAATCGTAATTTTTTCTACATATTCAACTTTGATCGCTCCGTTTTAATGTCGCTCGGGGTCCCGGGGCGTAATTAACTCTGATATTGGGGGACCGGGGGGCTTACTTCCTGGAGGGGCCCCTCTAAAATTTTGCCCGGTGTTTGGGGGGGGGGAGGCCCAGCGAAGCGAGCTCAACCTGCTGGGGCATTCGGGGAAATGTTTTTGGGAAAAAGAACATATTTTGGTGCATTTTCCACACTTTCCCGAGCTTCGATCTTTCAATGCCCTAAATCCTTTTAATCCGAATTATTTTCAGCACTGACCCGCGAGTGCTGAATTATTTTCAGCACTGCAGATCAGCACTGATTGAGTGATGCATTTGGGGGCCCCCTCTGTTAGGGGCCCGGGGGGCGATTTCAAATAGCCCCCCCCCCCATTAGCTACGCCACTGCTCGGGGTTATATATAGTTATTATACAAACTAATATTTGGGTAGGCATAATCCCCCATTATTCTGTATTGTCAAGGTCTATAGAAAACAGTGACCAACGAAAATGTAGGTATTTGAAATTCGTCCTGTGCCTCCCGTTTATAAGAATAGACAATCTTTTAATTGACTTTGAGATTGAGTTTGAATTGCAACTATCAGAATAAAAAGGAATATAAAATATTTTATATATATATATATATAGTATATATATATATATATTATATATTATATATATATTATTATATATATATATATATACAGGGATGTCAATTTTCCGCGGATTCACGGATTTCCGAGTATTTTATTGCCAGCTGGGTCATTTCTGTGAATCGTGTAGATTCGGGTTTTAAAAAAATTGGGGGGGGGGTGTACATATTTGCCTAGCCCACAGCCGAACCTGACCATGGCCACTGATCCAGCACAGACCATAAAACATTTTTTGGAGAAGTTAATACTAGGCTGCCGATATCTCCTGACTCCACTGCTACAAGTTTGCTCAGGAGGCAGTGTGTTGGGGGTGGAATACAGTAGCCCACAGCCAGTATGTTGGGGGTGGATTACAGCAGCCACAGCCAGGTGATATAGCTCTGGTGATCCAGGGGTCTGGTATCGATTGGCACACTGCCCTCACTGTGTCAAGTTTGCAGGCTCCAGGCCTGGAGAGTTCAATGCAGGGATGCCACAGCAGGAGGCAAGCCAGATTGGCCAGAGGGTATATACTCAATATAGTATGGCCAGAGATATATACATATACACAAATTGTGGACACAAAAACAGACAAAATTGAGACCAGAAATTATTATAGATATAACCAAGGACCTCTCAGAAGCTCTCTCAGAGCATGAAATTTACAAAAAATCTCGGGGGGGCTTCCCGCCCCCCCCGAACCCCCAGCTGGGAGGTTCCCTCGCTAGGGTCGGTCAGCCTCGCTGTGCTGGGATGAGTTGGTCGCCCCCCTTATTTTATTTCAGAGTTTTTTCCTTTTCTTGTTGAAAATCCCTGTATATATATATATATTATCTTTTATATATATATAAAATATATATATATATTAACTTAAAAACTTGAATAAGGTTACATTTAACTGCGCTGACCCTATCTATTCAATCTAATCATGCTCAAAAACAGTAACAGTAAAAAATATATTCTAGTGACAAGAAAATGAGAGAGAGAGAGAGAGAGAGAGAGAGAGAGAGAAGGAGAGAGAGAGAGAGAGAGAGAGAGAGAGAGAGAGATGTCCATTATAACAAAGGGCGGTTGGAATTCTCGCATGCAAAGGATGCCCAGAGGATCACCCAGAGGAAGTATTGACCCAGCAAGGGCAAGGCATAAAGACAATAGTACGCTGATCTCGGCGGCTTTGCTACAGAAAACTTTCATGCAGCAAATATATATGGGGGAAGTTTTTGCAAGATGCAGATGGGCACCCGCTGTTCATCCCTAATTAAGCTACCGAATGTGTGCTGAGTTATGACTTCAGCATTGACAACGAACAATGCAATCAGCATCAAATTTTGTCTGCCATAACAATCCCTGCATGCCTGCTTCAATTGGGCCCCAAAAAATCCCAAATTTTTGTTACTGCCATTTAAACCCGTCCCTGCTACGTTAAACTACAAAATCGCTATTTGGATTGAGTATTGGCAAAATCACCCCGTACTTTCCCCCCTACAACCTTGAAAGTGGAAGGGGAATTGCATATTGCCACATGATTTCAAAACCCCTTGACCAATTTGCCTCCGAAAAAGGGGCTTTGTTAATTGCACCCTTTAAAGAGATCGTTATGTTTTTTTAAAAAAGCTTTGAAAATTCCCCCCCGTTTCTTTATTTGTACGAAAGGAAAATAAAAAGGATATATGGAAATGAATTTTTTACGTTGGAAGGTTCCTTTGTTACTGGAAAAAATCATGTATGTTAAAAAAATCCTTTTTTTAGTTCCTTTTTTGCTCCAAAAGTGAAAATTATTTTTAGATTACTGTTATGGCCCAGATTTCTGAATTTTACCGGTTGGTCATATTTGCACTTCAGTGTGGCACCACTGCTGGATTGCGGCAGTGATGCAACTCAGGATTTTTTACGTGTTTTGACTGTGGCCTTTTCGAGATTGTATAGGTGTCTTGCACGTGACGTCACAGCCCTCGCTGTGCAGGCGAAAAACGCGGGAGATGCGAGCTGGAGGACCAACAAACTCCACTTGCCGCTCGTGTTTGCCAGCTTATGGTAATTTTCCCCTACTAAATATATGTTTATCAGTATAAAAGGTATACTGTTATCTTCGGAAATGTTTGTTCTATAATAGGCCTCTTCCATTTGTGCCCAAGTTGCATGAACCAGTTCTTTCAGTTCAGGGTTGGGTTCGCGTGTCACAAATGGAACGCAAAAACCCCGTTTTTTGTTTACAAACATGCTCAGCTGGCGAGGCAATTTAAGAGAGAGAGAGAGAGTCGAGAGAGAGAGAGAGAGAGAGAGAGAGAGAGAGAGAGAGAGAGAGAGAGAGGAGAGAGAGAGAGAGAGATAACAAGAGAGATAACGAGATAACGAGAGAGAGAGATAACGAGAGAGAGAGAGAGAGATAACGAGAGATAACAAGAGAGAGATAACGAGAGATATAACTCAGCTAGCTGCTATGTGAAGGGATCATATCAAGTTTAAGATCGCGGGAACGCATGGCTCCACCAGCCATGTATGCCTCTTTTATGCCGTCTGACATCCTCTCCGACTCATGCATGCCGAAAACCCTTCACGATAAGAGAAATAGGGCCCAAGGCGGGCATTGTTTGTTATGAACTGAAAACTCTACCCAAGCTACCCACCTCTCAATGTGAGTAGAGAAAGTTCACGGGTTTTGCTGAGTCATTACGCGCTTTGCCTCGGACCCAGGTTTTCGTGCGCCTGAACGCGATGGAACGCCTGAACTCTTGGGTTCCGTGAACTGGTTCTTGAAATGTCGCAAATGGAAGAGGCCTAATATCATCAAATAAAAAACCGTAAAACACGCTAAATAAATGCCATTATGAGACTCTCAAGAAATATGTATGAACTTAATATTCTATTAAACTCTTCGTCATTTAATACTTTGCGAGAATTTTTTTACATGGGGAATGTCAATAGAAGCGGAATTTCATTAGCTTTCCATTGATATATTTCGTTTTCTGATAAATGAATTAGAAGCATGCATAATTTAGGGTTAACTAAATAAATAACATCATGAAATCTGGTAATTTTTTCCCGATTGATGAGGTTATTTATTTAGTTAACGCTAATTTATACATGGTTCTAATTAATTTATCAGATAACGAAAGATACCAATGGAAAGCTAATGAAATTCCGCTTCTATTGATATTCTCCATGTAAAATGTTTTCGAGCAAGATATGCATATTTCTTGAGTCTCATAATGGCCTTTCTTTAGTGTGTTTTACGGTTTTTTATTTGATAATATTATAGAACAAGCATTTCCGAAGACAACAGTATATCTTTTATACTGATAAACATATATTTAGTAGGGGAAAATTACCATAAGCTGGCAAACACGGGCGGCAAGTGGAGTTTGTTGGTTCTCCAGCTCGCTCCGACGGGCGGCTAAAGACGGCGGCATTTGGCTTGAAGACGCTAGGTCGTGACGTCAGTGCAAGACACCTATATAATAAAAGTCCAGTTTTTCTCCCGGGTCAGGGTTAGACTTTTGAGTATGGGCTTTTATTGGATACAGTCTGTTCGAATACAGAGAATGACAGTATTCATGGACCAAATTATGATTAATCGATTGTGGAAGTGAACTGCGGCAGGTTAAAAATGTGGCAACACCAGAGATCGCAGTATTGTTAACTTACAAGTGTGGTCCTCCTTTTCTTACAAAGCATGTATTATAAGGGATTTTTACATTTGCATTCCTTATCTGTGATTTTTTTATGTAGGTGTTTTTTGGCAACTCGCCTGCTGGGTTTCTCATTGTTGTGTGAATGGTAACACTGGATTGCAGTGGATTTGCAGCAGTACCCGCTCGAGGTGGCTCAGAGGTGTTCTGGACGGCCCGTGTTATGGCTAATGTAATTCCCTATGTCCTGTGGATCTTATATATACAATTGTCGACATGCACAGGTATGTATGAGATATCCATCTTGGTAGATGTGTGCTCTGTAGTACGATTAGGGTAGAGAAAGCTTGTTAAGGATTTGATACATGTGGGTTATTGCGATGACACCTCCATTCCTTCCTTGGCGCCGGTCACGTACGCCGTGCATATACGTATGTTTTCAATGTAGGCTTCACAAAAGTGACTATAGCATGCAAAGAAACCAGCAGATTAGCGGCTAGCCTCCCCAACACCACAACTCCCGCCAATCATTACGGTAGTTATTACGTAACTGCTCGTATCGCTCAGCTTATCACATATCACTGAAGATGTGGATGTATTAGATGCCATATGGTAGGATGGTTTATACCTGGGAATTTATATCTCTTGTAAAATTAGCCCGCCCCATTATACTGCCAATACACTATTCAACTGTTAAGCTGGTAGCTACTCTAAATAATAAGTACCGTAGATAGATTACGTCATAATACGAAGCATGGTGGTAAAACTACAGTTTAGTGCAATTCTCCCGATTGACCTGACATAACTGGGAGACTCCTCCAGACCCTCCTGCTAGTTCACTAACCTAACCTAGACATTGATTACGTAACCGGTTAATATGGAGGAGAGTTTCACGTACGCTACAGACCTTACTACTCACGAATTCAATTTTTTTTTGGCTCAGTATACTGTACACTACTACTCTACTTGGGCTCAATAAAAAAAAAAATTTAAATAAAACAATTTGTGGTTAAGGTTAGGTTAGGTTTCTTTAAAACCTGTAAGGTTAGGTTTAGGTTAGGTTTCAATTTTTTTTTCATTTTTTTTTTTTTTTTTTTGTGTGGTTTGCGCAAAATAAAACTAGCACCATTAGAACAAGCACCTATTGTAGGTCAAGAAAAAGTAGTTGGTGTCTCTGAAAACGAACGTGAAACACTCCTCCATAATTACCACGTAATCTAACCTCGCTGAGGGGGGGGTAGCCGTCCCCCAGACCCCCCTGTATTATTTTTCATTTCCGACGGCTGTTGTAGGGGTAGTATTCAACTTGTAGATAAAAGCATATGAAAATAAAGAAGCTACAAGAGGCCGTGAGACCTACACGTGGTAGTTTCTCTTACTTAACACTACCTACATCCACCCTTCATCCCCATCCATTACAGGAACTACCACGTGTAGGTCTCACGGCCTCTTGTAGCTTCCTTATTTTCTTATGTTATCCATGAAATTGTCTAGCCTCCTATTAAAAATCCGGTATTAATTCGGTAGTGGGCTTTCAAAAGTCTTAGGACTCTTACCTTCATTATCGTGTAGATTTCTTCATTTCTTTTGAACCCCATTTTCCATGGCGCAATTGACTAATAATGGCATTATATGTAGTACCGAAAATCCAGTTATTTCAGCCAGAAACGGTTAAGTTAGGTTAAATCAGATCAGGTTAGGTTAGAGATGGGGTTTGGTTTAGTAACATGATATCAGGAAAAAAAAGAAAATTATCAATACTATGGCAGTGCAAAGCGGAGCAATGTTTGCGGGGCCGGTTTGGAGGGCCGGGGCGGGCACCCCCAACACCTGTAAACAAAAATTTATTTCCGACAAAAATTAGGGTAAATTTTTACGATAGGACCAAACTTCCCTACACAATTGGGAGCATGGTTTTTGTTTACCTTATTGTATTCTAAGAGACATTTTCTCTGAGCTTTCCGTCGCAAATCAATAGTTTCGGAGATAGAGAACATTTTAGGTGGGAGGAGGAATACGTCTCCTTGTTTACAAAATGCCTCCCTCTTCCTCTTCTTGTGACCTGCATCGCTTTTGTTTCGGAGTAAGTTTTCCGTGCGCACCCGTGGCTACTTTACCTAACCTTACCTTACCTAACCTAACCTAACCTAACCTGAACCTAACCTAACTTGACTTGACTTGACTGGGTCCATATAATAAAAAAGTTTAATAAAATACCAAACCCCGAGATTAACCTAGCCATGGGTGCGCACGGAAAACTTACTCCGAAACAAAACCGATGCAGATCACAAGAAGAGGAAGAGGGCATTTTGTAAACAAGGAGACGTATTCCTCCTCCCACCTAAAATGTTCTATATCTCCGAAACTATTGATTTGCGACGGAAAGCTCAAAGAGAAAATGTCTCTTAAAGCCCGGTTCCCACCTTCCCGCTTGTACGGCCGCCTTACAACAACAAAGACGTCACAATGATGTCACAACAAAGTCTACCGTACCGCCGTACCGCTGTACGGCCGCCGTACAAAGTTAAATTCAAGTCATCTCTCCCGCTCGGCGGTGTCCGCTCGAGCGGAGTTGCCAACTGTGCCCAGTTACCACAAATACCACTCAAGCGGTGATGATGGTGACGTCATTGTTGAGCGGTGTTGTTGTAAGACGGCCGTACAAGCGGGCTGATGGGAACCGGCCTTAAGGCCGGTTCCCACCTTTCCGCTTGTACGGCCGCCATACAACAACAATGACGTCACCATCATCACCGCTTGGGTGGTATTTGTGGTAACTGGGCACAGTTGGCAAATCCGCTCGAGCGGACACCGCCGAGCGGGAGAGATAACTTTAATCTAACTTTGTACGGCGGCCGTACAGCGGTACGGCGGTGCGGTAGACTTTGTTGTGACGTCATTGTGACGTCTTTGTTGTTGTACGGCGGCCGTACAAGCGGGAAGGTGGGAACCGGGCTTTAGAATACAATAAGGTAAACAGAAACCATGCTTCCAATTGTGTAGGGAAGTTTGGTTCTATCGTAAAATAATACCAAAATTAGTGCTAGATTCATTCAATACACATCAAAACTATTCAGGAAAACTAAATTTCGGCATCGAAATCGGTGAAAGCCCATTACCGAAATTTTACCAAAACTCCCTATTGAGTCCGCACTAACTACCTGGTGAGTGAGACCATTCCAATAATTTATCATCCTATTTGTGAACCAGTTTCTCCCTATTTAAATTTTTTTTTATTAACGCTTTACCAGTTTGAATCCCTTACTTCTTGTTTTTCTGATCTGACCTGACCATTTGCAGTATTTCTAACCCCTACAACAGCCGTCGGGAATGAAAAATAATACAATGGGGATTTGGGGAAGGGAAACCCCCACACGAGGTTAGGTTACGTAATCAATGTAGTTACGCACTAACTACCTGATGACTTGAGACAATTCCAATTATTTATCATCCTATTTGTGAGCCATTCTCTATTTAATTTTTTTTTTTTTATCTACGCTTTACTAGTTTGAATCCTTTATTCTTGTTTTTCTGATCTGACCTGACCATTTGCAGTATTTCTAACCCCTACAACAGCTGTCGGAAATAAAAAATAATGCAATGGGGATTTGGGGAAGTGACCCCCGCCCCCCCACCCCCCAGCGAGGTTAGGTTACGTAATCAATGTTCAGGTTAGGTTAGTGAACTAGCAGGGGCTACCCAATTATGTTAGGAGAGTATTAGTCAATAGTGAGTATTGTACTAAACTGTAATTTTACCTTTTTGGGTATTATTTTACTATTGGACTATTATAATTCTCTACACAACTAGAGGAAAATATGGGATTAGATTAGTTAATTTTTACTACTTTACTCTCCTTCCTACTCAAAACCTTCTGTATCTCCGAAAGTAGTCAGTTGCGACGGTAGCTCATAGAAAAATTTCTTTGAATTCATTAAGGTAAACAAAGCATATCCACAATTGTGTAGAAAATTATGGTCCAATAGTCAAAATTAGCATTTGGTATTATGTATTTTACTATTGGACCATAGTTCTGTACACAATTGGGAGTATCGTTTATGTTAACCTTGAGAGATTTTAGAAACTTTCTCTGAGTTACTGTCGCAAAATACTACTTTCGTAGGTATAACATGTTTTTGGGAGGAAGGAGAGAGGCAGGGGCATATATCTCTATGACCCTGGAGAGAGGGTAGTGTTTTCTTGCGCCTTATTACTCTTCTTCTTGTGACCTGCATTTTAGGTACTTGCGACTTCGTATATATATCTTGGCGCGGACATTTATTTATTTATTTATGTATTTATTTTTTTTTTTTTTTTTTTTTTACGAGGGAGTGGCCTAGGTTAGTAGGTTGGAACGTAGGGTTTGTTTAAATTAAGTTAAAGTAATCGTCCAGACCATTTCATCATTCCTGATTTAATGCAATCAAATCATAGCCATTGACGAGTATATCAACAATACGTCGTCACTTTTTGTATCCAGTCAGCCGTTTTTAAATAATCCGCAATCAAAATCTGCAAATTCCCCGAGTTCTCAAAACGCACTCAAGATTTGCAGACGCTCAGGCTCAGGCTCCGTGACGTAGCATCAGGGAGGCTCCTCTTCCCGCGCTGATCAGAGGCACGTAAACACAGAGATAAATATAATAGTACTTGAAGATATTTGGGTGTTTCTGATAGATTTTTTTTGCTATATGCCACATGCATGCATCCTTTATGGGTTCAGCATGCTTCCTTCCCACACACACGCCTGCACACCGACACCCTTCCCACACACACGCCTCCTTCCCACACACACGCTTGCATACACGCCTCCTTCCCACACACACGCCTCCGTCCCACACACACGCCTCCGTCCCACACACACGCCTGCACACCGACACCCTTCCCACACTCACGCCTGCACACTCGCCTCCGTCCCACACACACGCCTTCACACCGACACCCTTCCCACACTCACGCCTGCACACCGACACCCTTCCCACACACGCCTGCACACACGCCTCCTTCCCCCACACACGCCTGCACACACGCTTCCTTCCTACACACACGCCTGCACACCGACACCCTTCCCACATACACGCCTGGGAAATACTTTGGAACTCATCCTTCCGGCTTTGACTGAAATGAACTACCGCACTGTATTGTATGCTTATTATACTTCACATCTGTAAAGGTTCCAGCGTGCGCTCAGCCTTGGTTAACCCACACGACCGCTATGAAATATGAGGTGCCTCAAAAAAATCTGAGTCCAGTTAGGTTAGGTTAGGTATACTTTGTGGTTAAGGTTAGGTTAGGTTAGGTATACTTTGTGGTTAAGGTTAGGTTAGGTTAGGTATACTTTGTGGTTAAGGTTAGGTTAGGTATACTTTGTGGTTAAGGTTAGGTTAGGTTAGGTATACTTTGTGGTTAAGGTTAGGTTAGGTTAGGTATACTTTGTGGTTAAGGTTAGGTTAGGTTAGGTATACTTTGTGGTTAAGGTTAGGTTAGGTATACTTTGTGGTTAAGGTTAGGTTAGGTTAGGTATACTTTGTGGTTAAGGTTACGTTAGGTTAGGTATACTTTGTGGTTAAGGTTAGGTTAGGTTAGGTATACTTTGTGGTTAAGGTTAGGTTAGGTATACTTTGTGGTTAAGGTTAGGTTAGGTTAGGTATACTTTGTGGTTAAGGTTAGGTTAGGTTAGGTATACTTTGTGGTTAAGGTTAGGTTAGGTATACTTTGTGGTTAAGGTTAGATTAGGTTAGGTTAGGTATACTTTGTGGTTAAGGTTAGGTTAGGTATACTTTGTGGTTAAGGTTAGGTTAGGTATACTTTGTGGTTAAGGTTAGATTAGGTTAGGTTAGGTATACTTTGTGGTTAAGGTTAGGTTAGGTATACTTTGTGGTTAAGGTTAGGTTAGGTATACTTTATGGTTAAGGTTAGGTTAGGTTAGGTATACTTTGTGGTTAAGGTTAGGTTAGGTATACTTTGTGGTTAAGGTTAGGTTAGGTTAGGTATACTTTGTGGTTAAGGTTAGGTTAGGTTAGGTATACTTTGTGGTTAAGGTTAGGTATACTTTGTGGTTAAGGTTAGGTTAGGTTAGGTATACTTTGTGGTTAAGGTTAGGTTAGGTTAGGTATACTTTGTGGTTAAGGTTAGGTTAGGTATACTTTGTGGTTAAGGTTAGGTTAGGTATACTTTGTGGTTAAGGTCAGGTTAGGTATACTTTGTGGTTAAGGTTAGGTTAGGTATACTTTGTGGTTAAGGTTAGGTTAGGTTAGATTTTTACATATAGTGACTTTGATGATTTTTTGGGGGAGCCATAAATCACTTATATTTGCTTCCTCCACCCAAAAACCCCGTATTCCCGCCAGTTCCCCAGGCTTGTTGGCTATAGGGGGAAGAAAAAAAAGATAGGGGTGAAGGACTTCTTCCAAAGTTTTACCCACGCCTGCACACACGCCTCCTTCCCACACACACGCTTGCATACACGCCTCCTTCCCACACGCGCCTGCACACCGACACCCTTCCCACACAGACGCCTGCACACACACACGCCTGCACACACGCCTCCTTCCCACACACACGCTTCCTTCCCACACACACGCCTGCACACCGACACCCTTCCCACACACACGCCTGCACACACGTCTGCACACCGACACCCTTCTTACACACACGCCTGCACACACGCCTCCTTCCCACACACGCCTGCACACACGCCCTCCACACACGTGTGTGTCGTGTGTGTATGTGTGTGTGTGTGCAGGAAGGGTGTTGGTGCGCAGGCGTGTGTGCAGGCGTGTGTCTGGGAAGAGTGTCGGTCACAGCGACAGATTCACTGTCTGACACCGAAGTACAATCGGTCATCATAACATTTGCCGACAGGTGTCAGACAGAGTGTCTGCGGGCGTCCCTGTTCTGACGTCATCAATAACAGTCGTAGCCCTGTTGGAGGGAAGATTTTTTTTTCGCGCGCTTTTTACAAAAGTCGTGTTTTTACGGAAATACGGCCTGGAAATCAATTATTTTTGGTGGATTAGGTGTTTTGAATGTACATTCAACATAATTAGGCAAAAAAAAAATGGGTCTGGACAATTACTTTAAGTTAGGGAGGGAAAACGTGAGATTAGGTCAATTAGTATTTTCTACTCCTTTACTCTCCTTCCAACCAAAAACATTTTATATCCGAAAGTAGTAATTTGCGAGACTAAACACACTCATCAGCATGCCAGTTGTGCCATAACTCTCTGACCTGGCAACACTGTCATCTTGTTTTGTTATTGTTTACAGTGGTCAGCCGCTGTAGTTACGACTCTTCAAAAAATTGGTGGAACTTTGTGCTTTTCATTTGATATTGCTTACGGTATGTTATTTCTGTAACAAAATTGTTATTATTTTACACTAGGACCAGCATTCCCTATACAATTATAATTGAATTATTGGGAGTATGGTTTATGTTTACCTTAATGGATTCTAGGAAACATTCTCTCCATGAGCTTCCGTCGCAAAATATTACTTTTGGAGATATGACATGTTGTTTATAGGGAGGAGATAGACAAGTGTTTACGTGCGCCTCGCTCTTCTTCCTCTTGTGACCTGCATCGCCTCTGTTCTTTCCTTGCGGCGGACACTTTTTAATGAGGATTTGGCTTTAGTTAGGAGGTTAAAACGTGGGGTTAGGTCAGATTAGGGGTATTTTGGTACTTTCCACCAGTAATTAAGTAAGAGGCCAAAAGTACTATTTTCCCATGTATTTTGATGTGTTAAGGGGAGCGTCACACCATTTCTTAATTATCAGTGGATTGTCATGATTTTTTTCATGTCTATAACATGTCTCATGTTTTGCAGTATGCTGATGCCGAAATAATCCTAGCACATTTTCAGATCCATAGCTCGATACATAACTGGAAAAAAAAAAAACTTTTTTAAAAGAAATTTAACTCTTAATAACGTTCTTATCCAATGACTTGCACTGATGAAAAAATTACCAAATATGCATTACAAAATATATTCAAACGATTCATCTTTTAAGAATTTTGAATTTCATTCTTCTTAAGTGTTTAGAATTTTTTTGTTATTTTGGATCTCTTAAAAGTATTTGCTATTATTTACAAATATTTACCCAAATTGAAAAAAAATATGAAAGATGAGAAAATCACATCTGCATTCCTCTTTCCAATGATATATTGTTTATTAAATTCGGTACAATAGTGGCGAAGTTATTAAAGGAAAACTGGAAAAAAACAAATTTTTCAGTAGAGAGGTTTAAAGGCGCGCGGTTTAAATAGCCGCGCGCCTTTTAAAACCTCGAGGCTCAGTGAATTTGAACAGATGCTGGTTTGTTTGTTTACTCTCGCAGCCACGCTCTCTATCACTCGTGAAGTGTTATATGACATAGCTGGTATCTGGTCCCCCCTTTTGCAAAAGGTAATAGTCACAAAAGGGTGCTAGCTGTCAGACGCGCATGGACAGTTTGCTGAACTACAGCCAGCATTCTCTCTGCACCACTTTATGCCTTGATGTCCTTGGCATAGTGGTGGAGGAGGTAGAGAGCGTGAGGTAGATCAATCCTCCGCTGAATAAATGGTAAATGGTCTGGAGGGAGCAGGAATGGTGGAAGGCTGAGAGATGAACACACGACAACACACGGCAACACACGGCTTCTCCCTCTTAAGAGGGAGAAGTCGGGTATCGGTGTCAGAGGTTCTACTCCCTCACAACTGAGGCCTTGAGACGACCCTCTGTCTCACAGAGAGGGACTGAGAGGTGCCAGTTTGCCTATGCCAGTGAATATCATACAAATTTTCATTACGGATATTTTTCGGGGGGGGGGGGGGAGAAAATCGGCCATAACTTTTATTTTTTCTGCTTTCTTTATAATACTTGGTCTCAAGCTTGTTCAAGTGTTCAACTACGCATCAGAATTTTTTCGAGTATTTCTATTTTTTTCCGGAAATATTCGTGTGACGACCTTAAGAATAATGGCCACATTAAAAATCGTCAGAAATGCCCTCTGTCTTACCCATTTTAAGACTTCCAGGAGGGATTGTATCATTGTTAGCATTCTTCCCTTATTGCTTTTACCTCCTTCCTAGGACCAACAGTAAATGCCTCTGAAAATGTTATGCTCTAATAGCCATTTCGTGCATGTATTATTCTGCAAGAAATGTTATATTTGCTGTGTTTTCCTTTATCTTATAGAATTGGCTGCTGTCTACGGACCAAACATTTTAATCCTTCGTGATGCTGACTCGATCCTCCCAAACTCACCACTGTCATGGGAATCACTGTCAGTGGCTCTCCCAAGGTCCCTGTCGTACCCCGTGGGCCTGACACAAGATGCAGAAACCAACAGACTCTTTGTGGCAGATGCAAAGCCCAAAGATGATGCAAAGATTCTTGCCATATCCCTCAATTCAGAGTTCAATGTGGAGGATATGACTCCAGCAGTTAAAAGTAAGTTTTTGCTTTTAGTATTCAAGTATAGTTTTCTTTTATGGACACTACTCCAATTGTCAAAACTGAGTTTATGTAATTGCCTTCTAAGAATCAGTTTTTTTAATTAGTGCACTGTAAAGAAAAGTAAGTCATACATCTGGTTTTGCATCTGTGAAATAATTTGTCAGCATGCATGTTAGTTTATTTATGTCCATACATTTTTGGAGTGATGTTATGATTTGTGTTGACTCATGGATTTTAAAGAAATGACCTGTGTGATGGATGATCATCTCTTAGATTAGTTTTAACCTTTGCTCTGCCAGCTACTTTAAATATAAAGTTTTGCCCCATGCCAGCTATTTTTCTATATCTTTTTTCATGAATGGCTTTAGAATGGTTGGTTCATAAAACCACTTAGCAAGGTAGTAAATCTTGAGATATAGTTTCTCTTTGGTTTTGTCTTTGATTTGAAAGTGTCACCCCAAAGACACAAGACTTCAATGCCCCTCCTGCCATTTACCCATTTTCTTAATTGTTTTCTTTTTGGCCTTGTGTAGGCCTAGCACGATGCCCATGTAATTCTCTCCACAGGACCAAAGCATTATGAGCATAGTTCCTGGGCACATGACATGACATGCTGGGGCACAATACGACACTTGGTTTTGAGGATTTTATAATGTGATTCTTCTTATTACCATAAATGTATTGTAATACCATTTGTGGCATATACAGTAACTGCATTGCATCAGATGATAAAAGTGTTTGGGTGTGCAAGCATATTGTTATGATAGTACCAACACTTAATTCATAGGCACAGCCAGTGGTACGATCTGTGCAAGATTTTGTGTGTCTGAGTCAACCACCCAGGGGGGGAGGGGAAAGTGGTGCCGCTTGGGTGAGTCAACCACCCCGGGGGGGTGGGGGGGGGGGTGGCGCCGCTTGGGTGAGTCATACCCACAATTGCTTGTGTGTGGGAACCAGAAAAAAAGCTACCTCAGGTTGTAAGTGCCTAATTTGAGTTCTCAGATCTAGACATCTTCTTTGAAACTGAGAATTTAGATCTACCTTGGGTGGTTGCATGGATGGAGCCTCCAATGTAGATCTACTCCAGTAAAAGTGTTTGGGTTCATAGAAATTGTCTCCCTTTTGTTATGAAAAAAATTTTATAGATGTTATTATGTTACAGGCAGTTCTGTATCAGCAATAGAAGGGATGTCATACCATCCCAGATCAGGACAACTCTACTGGACAGATGCTTCAGACAATTGCATTTACAAGGCTTTGGTACCAAGTGAACAGGGCAGTGATGCATCCGTACCAAATTTGATCCGGGATCTCGGCCGTAGGAACAAACCACGTGGAATAGTCTTTGACCCCTGCAATGAGTAAGTCCTGAAATAAATAATTGTTGATTCATCAAAAGAGCATCACATAATTTGCACAAATGCACTTATTATTCAACAATATTGCTAAATAATGGAAATATATTTGTATGAGAAGCTAATGAACTGTTCTGATCAGAATTTTGATGCATGTCCCACAGGTTTCTGTATTGGAGTGAGAGAGGTGATTCAGGGATTCCTAGCAGTGTGGAGATGTGGGATCCTGATGGCAACAAACATTTTATCGTTGAGCAGGACAAAGAAAATGATGATTTTTATCAGGTAAGCTTGAGTTTGTTACAATGAGTAGAATGGGAAATTGAATGGCATCTTTTTTTCTTCTTTTATCAGTTTACCGTTGTTTTTTAGTCAAATTACAGCTCGAAAATTGATTGAATTTCTTCAATAGTTTTGTATATTTAGGATGTGTAAAATGCATGGTGTATAATGTCTTTATATGAAGGAACTGCTCTTAGATTTGTGCCACTCCACACGTTTGGGAGAAGGGCTTATGCATAACAAAAATATCCTTCCTGTATGTCTGCTTAGGAGTGTAATGTGAATTATGGTGAAGATGTAGAAATTAAATAATAGAGGAAATAAACCAGGTAGTTTATTTCCTCTATTATTTGATTCTCTGATCTTTCTATAATTTCTGACTTGGGGCAAAGCAAACCTTGTTTAGTTCAATGCCTCAAAAACCCAATTTCTTCACCTATCTACTCGACAAACCCTACCAAATAACTATCCCTTCTTCTTCAATGACACTCATCTATCTCCTTCTTCTACAATGAACATTCTAGGAGTATCCTTTACTAAAAATCTGAACTGAAAATCTCACATCTCGTCTCTTGCTAAAACAGCTTCTACGAAGTTGGATGTCCTGTGGCGTCTGCGTCCTTTTTTTTTCTCCCTCCCAGTTGCTTGCTCTGTACAGGGGCCTTGTCTGCCCATGTATGGAGTATGTCTCGCATGTTTGGGGAGGATCCACTCATACAGTTCTCCTAAACAGGGTTGAGTGAAAAGCTTTCCGTATCATCAACTCCCCTCCTCTGACTGACTGTCTTCAATCTTTAAATCATCGCCGGAATGTTGCTTCTCTTGCTATCTTCTACCGTTTTTTTTCGTGCTCACTGCTCTTCTGAACTTGCTAACTGCATGCCTCCCCCCCCTCCCGCGGCCTCGCTGCACAAGACATTCTACTCATTCTCATCCCTATTCTGTCCATCTTTCTAATGCAAGAGTTACCGTATTTTACGGCTTATGAGACGCTGCATCTTGGAAGACGCACCCTGATTTTGGAAAGAAAAACCCCCACCAAAACTGTTGTCCGATAAGTAATTTTCACACAAAAACACACTCACTATTCATTATCTTCATTCAGCACTGCTCATCAGCCATTTATATTTTCTAGCTTGTATGCGATAGTATAAGTAAATCGTTATGCTGGCTGAACATGTACAGTACACGCAGGTCGGACAGCGGCCGCGGGAGTGAAAACAAACCCGACTGCAGCTGTGTGCCTGGCGTGCCGATCAGCTGAGTCTGGCTTTGTCGTCCTGAGTGTAAACACCTCTCACGTCCTCCCGTGCCTCACTACGTTGCCTGCCTCCTGTGCTTCACCACGTATTATTTGAATTTTCCTGTATGCGTGTAGTATTTGTGATGGCTGCATGTACATAAATATACAAACTTTCATCTAATGTAACAAACAAAGCTCCTTATACACGGAATGGTGTTGGCGCCAATCTGCCGAGGTGGAATGGCTCCCGCCAGTACCGTGTAAACATCACGGTGAAGACAGATTAGTTGATTTGAATGTCTTATGGTATTTGAAATACTTGTAACAGATAAGTATTGAGGTCACATCATATAAGAGGCTGAATTAAATAGCTACCTAAGCTAACCTCCTACAACATTAGTCTTGGAAGACGCATGAGTATTTTTTTGGGGAAAAAGTGCATCTTATAAGCCGTAAAATACGGTAATCAGTAGAATCTACTCTTTCATCCCTTTCACGGTAAACTCTGGAACTCTCTTCCTGTTTCTATTTTTCCACTTTCCTATGACTTAAATCTTTTCAAGAGAAGAGTAACAAGACACCTCCCGAACTAAATTGGCACAACCCTCTTTTTTTTTATTATTCTCTTACTGTCTTCTTTATAGGGACTGACAACTAAGCGGGCTTTGTGTTACCTATTTTTGTTGTGCCCTTGGCCAGTCCTTTGTGATGTAAAAAAAAAAAGTTGATGAGGATATGGTGATTGTAAAACCAGTGTTTAGGTTGCAGCAGTGTTTCACTATACATCAAATGTTGCTATGTTTTATGCACAGATTTATATTTATTATATGATTCTGTACAGTTTAGAAGGAAACACTAAATCTTAAAAGATAGGGTTCCGATCCCTTTGCCTTCTTTCCTTTTGTATTAACTTTTATGAACCACAAAGAACAAGAGAAAAATTCAGACTCATAACTTGCTATAATGTTCAATCATCCAGAGGAACTGTATTCTAGGTTGGAGGTGTTGCCAACAAACATGTGTCATATACCTTGACATTTCAGTTGTGATGAAAGAAGATAGGCTACAAAACATTGTAATTAGGAAGGAACTGTGGTAGATACAGAAAGTGAAGCATAAATTAATGTGAGTGAAGTATAGTGTTATCAACGACGTGTAAGAAACAAGCCAGGAAGGTGAAAATTCAAAACTAGCACAACATTTCAACTCCCCATAATTGCTTTAGATTTCTAGGATTAATAAAGAGATTTGGAGAAAAGGTTTGTAAAAGATGATGTGTATAGTAGTGTTTACAATTTGATTTTTGTTACACTAAGTCAAGGGAAACTATGCTTCTTGTAATTATTTAATATTAGCAATTTTAGTACTTATCATATCATCGTTTATTTAATTATTATCTTACCAACAGGGACTCTCCTTCGATGACACACAGGAAATCTGGTATGGGCTGTTACTCAAGGCAGGCATCTTAACAGCAGTTGTCGCATAGTCAGCACTTCAAATTCAATGGATGAAGTGTTTTATCAAACACTAGTTAATCTAGAAAATTGTCATCCATTTTCATTAACTGTTGATGAAAAATATACTTATTGGGCAGACTGGAGTAGACAGGGAATTATGCGAGCCTCACGCACTAACCAAAGTGATGTTGTAAAACTTGTCCACACCCCTCGCATCACAATTGAGAATGATGATTATCATGGTGTCTATGGCTTAGCAAAACTAAATGCAGGAAATATTGATAAGAATCCATGCAAAGTTAACAAGGAGACAAGTCAGGATCATGAAGATAAGAAATCACTAAACCAAACAGACTTCTCAAATTCAGAAACAGTTGAGGAAAAAGAAAACGTTACAACACAAGTCAAGAAAGAATCTTTAGAACACATAGAATATTTTCAAAACACAGAAGGTAAAGAAACCAATCGCAGGACAGGCAAGAATGCAGAGACTAAGGGAAGGAATGAGAAAATCAAAGAACATGAGAATAAGGCAGTCGACCTCACTCCCACAAGGTATTCAGAAACAGAAGAGAGAGCAATGAATAAGGACAAAGTTTATGAAGATGAAATCGTGCTAAACGGACGAGATGTATTTTTGAGATCCCAGACAGATTCAACTTCAGCAGAGTTAGAACCGGAGGCTAACGTAGAGTATGTAACTAGCAAAACACAGACGAGCTTAGGTAGGAATGAGAAATTAAAAGACTATGAGAATAAAGCTGCGAGCCCCATGCCTACTGGGTATTTAGGAACAGAAGAGCAAGTAATGAATAATGACAAAACAGTAGGCAAAGAAATCATAAAAAACCCAGAGGAGACATTGATGAAATCCCAGAGAGATTCACCTTTAGAAGATTCGAGTCAGAATGGCAAAGTGTCTACCTCACAATCGACTTACGAAGTGCCAATTACAAAATGGTGAGTAAATGTACAGATTTTTTATTTGTTTTCTTAGTGGATGTCTTTCTTTTCAAATACAGTAGCATCTTGATTTAAGCTGTACCTCATTTGTCATTTCAACACTAGAGATGGGCATCAAATGCATGAAGTTTTTAATAATAGCAATTTTTTTCTGTGTAGCAGCCATCTAAAGCCCAAATTAGATAGTTTTGTTATATGTCACCTCCATAATGTTCAGAGATACTTAAATTGATCTAAGTCTATACATTTAAGGGGAACGGCCGGTCAGAATATGACGAAAATCGGAGAAATTGACAATTTCAATAATTTTTCCTCAGCTTTATACACCCTTTGAGAATCTAAATACGAAGTATTTCATCAAAATTGACCTTAGTTATTATATTGGTGTGTTATGGACCCCCCACCCCCCTTATTTTTCATGCTATTTTTTTCCACCTTTTTGTTTTGCTATTAAAAAAACAAAACTGAAGTGACACATGGCATCTGTCGTAGGTATAAATATAATAGAAAAAAAAAAAAAATACAATTACGGGATGCCCATGGGAGTTTCTAAGCAAAAACTTGGCAACAATGAGTAGCTTGGGCAACTCTTCTGATACCCTCTCTTAGCGAGATAATACCCTGCCTCATGCTGAGGATGGTATGGCCTGGCCCCCCCCTGCCTCGGGACCAGGAGCCTGAAGACTGAAAATTTTATACCAGAACATGAACAATTGAACATATATGATTGAATGTAAATAAATCTAGTTTTATGTGTTATAGCTCATAAAAAAAAAATTAATGCCATTATATCACTTACTGATGCTTGTTCACAGGTATTCAAACACTTTATTGGCCCGTATCTCAAAACGTAAGTTTTTTACATTCAAATTATATCTCCTTTAGTTTTGGGCCAATTTCAATGAAAAAAAATACACAATATGCCCAAACCTGATAAAATGAAGTTATGAATTGCTTTTCTTCATATCTGACAGGAAATTTTTTCAATTTTTTGTGTGAGTGGTAAAAATGGGATTGAAAATTTGAAAATTCATATCCTGCAAACCATACATTTTTACTCTATCTCGATAACTTTGACGGTCTGAACAAAGTTCTTGTACCTTATTTATTTAATTGGTGTAGGTTAATTACCATAGGAGTAGATAGCATTTCAAAATACCCCCCCCCCCAAAAGGATATTGGGAAAAATATAAAAGCCACAAATTATGTTTCTTGGTCTACAATTGTTGTACGTACATGGTGTCATTCATGTATGTCATTCATGGTGTTGTACATGGTACATTCATGGTATACATATCATAGCCTTAGCCTAATAAATGAAAAAAATCCCCCAAAAAACGGCCGCTCCCCTTAAGAAAATGAACACACTGATGAATTAGTGTTGTTGGTGTTCAGGAATCATCTTGTACGATATTTAGGTACATAAGGAGGTTCAATGGAACGTATCTACTTGTAACATCTGGATAGATCATATTGTGCTAAGATTTTAAATTTACCACAATGAGGCCCTTGCTTGCAAAATGAGGGAAATGCTTGCTTAAACATGGAAGCTACTTTGTGGGAACTGGCAATTAGCAGGCTTTTTGTTATACTTTTTTTATTCAGCTCTTTGTCGGTCCTTTATGATGAAAAGAAAACTTTCTATGTAACCAGAGTTCATTAAGAGAACAGTTGAAATCGGCCCTCTATGGGCCGATTTTGGTACAAAAGTAATACAGAGACGAGTCCTACAAAGTGAGTCAGGTCTTAGCTAATGTGGCACCAAGTCTAGTAATACATGGTTTTTCATTTTTAATACCTGTATATGAAATGACATTGACTGGACAAAATTTTGATTGATTGCAACTTTTTCAGCTTTGCCTGGCCTCCAGAAGGGTACTTGGTGATGACTATAGTGATCCTGGCTGTGATCAGTGTGGTGCTCCTCTGCTCCACCCTCTTCCTGGCCATCGTGCTGCACCGCAGACGGGATGTTCCCTGCAATGGAATCTCAGCAGCTGCTAGGACTGCACCTCAAAGTAATTTAATCCAACTGTTGTGATCATTTACATTAGAGATTTTTTGTAATATTTTTTTACAGATCCTAGAAATTTTTTGTAAAATTTTTTTACAGATCCTTTGACAACTTGCCTTTCTGCACTATTCCAAGCATTTTCACCTATGTGTTTTTCCCTATACAACCTATGCCACTGCACAAAATGTTTCTCATTTTCATAAGTTTCTCCTTCAAATATGATCAGTATCATAATTCAGCAGCACTACAGTGACAGTCATTACCATAATACCATAATGTTGTTACCACCCATACAAATCAGGCTTGGCAGGTTATCTCACTGGATATTAAAACTCCTGATTCAGTGCCTATGCATAATGAGCAAAGGCAAAGAAAAAAATAAGAAGTGTTGGAAATTTAATGCTTAAGAACAATATCATAGGTGAGATGGTTTGACATAGTGAATAACAGGGTCAGAGATTTGCTGAAACTGGCATAGCTTACTGGAGACAGCAGACCAGGGAGTACTGAAGTGGTATGGCCATAACGAAGGAATGGTTGAGGATAAAATGATCATGTGAATATATAGGATCACGTGCAGAAGGTAGAAGGGAAGCAGAGATGGGAGCATCCAGAAGTGTGAAGGGCTTGTATGATAGTGAGGTGGCACCCTGTGGCTTATAAGTGTGAAGGGCTTGTATGATAGTGAGGGGGCACCCTGTGGCTTATAAGTGTGAAGGGCTTGTATGATAGTGAGGGGGCACCCTGTGGCTTATAAGTGAAGGGCTTGTATGATAGTGAGGGGGCACCCTGTGGCGTATAAGTGTGAAAGGGCTTGTATGATAGTGAGGTGGCACCCTGTGGCTTATAAGTGTGAAGGGCTTGTATGATAGTGAGGTGGCACCCTGTGGCTTATAAGTGTGAAGGGCTTGTATGATAGTGAGGTGGCACCCTGTGGCTTATAAGTGTGAAGGGCTTGTATGATAGTGAGGGGGCACCCTGTGGCTTATAAGTGTGAAGGGCTTGTATGATAGTGAGGGGGCACCCTGTGGCTTATAAGTGTGAAGGGCTTGTATGATAGTGAGGGGGCACCCTGTGGCTTATAAGGGCAACGCATAGCTCAGACCTGACACCTTAATCCTTACACTGCAGGATTCTTACTGCAAGCAACTAATTATTATTTATAAACATAACAATCTCAATTATGTTCCTATCATGCCAAGAAACAATTTACATGCTAAAGGGAGAAAAATAATTGTGTATATACACATCAGAATTAGGAAGAAATCTTGAAATAATGAAATTCTGTAAATGAAAAAGGGTACTTTCAGCTGAGGTAGCTAAAGCACCGCTGTGATTGATTGGTATCAACAGTGTAGACGAGTAATATCTAACATACCATTGAAAATCTGTTAATCGGGTAATATAAAAAATATAGGTTGATATGGGATGACTGGGTCGCCTTTCAGCGACTCATGATTTACATCGGCCATAAATTAAGAATGTAAGCCTCTAGTAATGGATGGATCTTATATTATCTCGGTAGTCGTCCCTCAACGTAGCACAAGCTGTACTGAGAGAGAGAGACAGCACAGAGAGACAGACACAGACAGACAGACAACAGACAGACAGACAGACACAGACTACTGCATCTCATCACTTTACTTTTGGCTACATTCACTCTCAGCTTCTATTACACCCAAAGTTTGTAGCTAAATTTTGTAGCTTCTCCCTGCTTCCTACAACAATTGCTGCATCATTTGCAAACATTAACCGACTCCCTTCCCATTGTCTCTGATCTCCATAAACCAGTCTAGCCTCTTTTTTTCCCTGACTGTCTTCACCTCCTTCACCACTCCATCCATATAAATGTTAAACAGCCATGGAGACATGAGCATCTCAGTCCGACCTTGACAGAGGAGTGCTCCCTTTCTTCTCTACCCATCCTTACACATGCCTTACTTTCCCTAAAAAAAAACATTTCACAGCTTTTGATCACTTTCCACCTACCCTATATATTCGGAGTATCTACCCCATTACCTTTTTGTCAATTTTGTCCTATGACATTTCCAAGTCCATGAACGCCACATGGATCTCTTCCATTTCCTATTTAATTATCACTAATTTCCTTCAACCCAAAACGCCTGGTCTGCATGGCCTCACTCCCTTCTGAAGCCAGCCTGTTCATTTTCCATCTGACACTTTGTTTTCTGAATAACTTTCAATTAGCACACTACTAGCTTTCTTGGCATGCCAAGTGAACTTATTCCTCTGTAGTTACTACAGCTGTTGGTTCATTTGCCTTCATACAATACAAGTGTCCTGCCAGCCTCTTGGTACCACACCTCGGATGACATGGTCGGGATGTGGTTTTGTTCATGAGAACATATTTCAACTTATATAATGGGAATCAATGGGGAAAATAGGATGCGTTTAGTGCATTTTCGATTAATGTACAATTTTCCAGGAAAGTAACTCGTGCATCAAATGAATGAAGGATGAGTGTTATTTGATTCACAGAAACAAAATTATTCTACACTAAATTTATGTTTTCCTAAATCAACTGTTGCAGGAATGTTTTATTCTGTTCATGTTGGTAGTAAAAAATATATAGAAATTTTAAAAATCACAAGTATTGGTTCTTTCTTGTTCATTCTATATTATAATTGTATAGTATAATGTAAATTATATTAAAAAAGGCTCCATAAATATTTTCCAAAACTAAATTTTAATGTTTAAATAATGGCGAAGTATTTTAATGGATCAATTGACCTGACAATTCAAAAATTTACACCTATGGTCTTTTACATCTTCATTCAAAAATGAATTTTCAAGGAATCTCCCAGTTTGATTATTCCCTTAACTGTTCATTTGAAATTTACTATTTGAATGGCAAGTAGGAATAGTCTGAGGCATTCCTATGACTTATTGCAGCTGTGATTGTCCGGCCCCCTCGTCAAGTGAAGCGTTTTGGCCCAAAGAAGTTTTTTTCATCTGGGAATAGATCAAAGCTTTCCGAGTCATCTGCCTGTTCTGGTCTGGGTAGTGATGGTGTGAGCATCAATATTGAAGATTGCTGTCAAATGACTCTTTGTGAAACTGTAAGTTTGCAATTTTTCATCGTTCACTGTTAATTAGTAGTAGTTTTGTTATTAGCCAAAATAATCATGAATCTAACTGTTGGAACTCTTTACTTACACACAAGTTTGACCAACCATGTGCTGACAGATTGATTTACAACTTAATTTTCATATGCTATGCTTTTCAGACCTTGTCATTACTTCTTTCCATTGATGCATGGCATTTTGAATTAATTACTTACATCAGTTTCTACACTTTGGTCTAATTCTACCTTTATAGCTTGCTGCTGTTCACTAACCCTGATTTTAAGGAAAAGAAAGTGGTGGCAAAACATTTTTTTAAGCCAGCTTCTTATTCCATTCCTTTAGTAAACACGCAATTAATGTGTTCCTTTTCCCTTCCTGGTTTCTGTCTAAACTTATTTATGCATCATGAAATTCAAATTCATGCTGGTTAATATGAAAGTTTCATATGAATGCCAGGATCTGGTGGTCCTGCCATTTATATTAAAAGATTTGTTGTATCATACTTTTGTCTTGCTTTACATATAAAAGTGATCTGAAACATCAATAGGATGCTTGTTATGACTATTATCCTAGTAAACTTATATGATTTTAAACCCTTAATTCCACGAAACTAGTGATAATTATATATTAATATTCCCTCTTATCTCTACAGCCCTGCTACACCACTGTTAAAAAGCAAGGTAAGTCATATAAGGACATAAGAAAAAACGCCAAGATTTACGAGGACAACAAAGCGTTACTAGATGATGGTGAGGCAATATGAGGTAATGCCAGTTTAAGACATTTTGTGAGAGTATTTGTCAGGCTCATGACAGCCAGGGGACTGGTATATATCATTGTGTAATCAAAGGGACAACTGAGCTTACTGACTACTGAGGAAACTTTCCAAACAGAGAGGGATGGCCCCTCCTCCTCTATAAATTCATCACATGAACGTATATGTAGTGCCTCATTACTGAATTAGTGATGAAATTTATTACATGAAGTAATTTTTAGCATTCTAGTAGCAGAAATATTGCTGCTGGGCAATTATGCTGTAGCGTGATTGTGATGCATTTGCCAAGGCTGAGTTAGATTGCACACTTAGTGAAAATGGTAATTTTAGCCTGTGCTATTATTCATGTGTATTCAAAGATTGTGCACAAGGGACTTTGACTAGAAATGTAGGCTAAATTCATTAAATGAAGCAACGTAAACTTTTCTTACATAATGCTGATAGAATACTAATTAGGACTCTTTGGAACTTGACAAATACAAGACCAGGAGGTGGATAAAAGCAGTGAGTAAGTATGGGGCAGAACAATAGTGAGTAAAGGAACCCATTCAAAAGTGAGATACTTAGGTTTAAGAGCAGGTCCTTGCTTAAGAGCAGAGTTAAGTCCTGAAGAGCAGGACTTAAATTTTCAACATGAAAATTAAAATATTAATTGCATTAATTTGAATATTTTATATCAACTTCACACCTTTCATTCTCCCATATTTATCTCTTTCTCATTTATAAGAGCCAAAGCAGCTTTAAATAAATAACAAGTAAAGGAGACTACTTTTGCCATGTGTTATGTATTTAGTTGAGTCGGTTCCAAGTTACTGTAATTACTTGCTTCCCCTTAATTTACTCACTGCATTAAATAGGTACGTATTTAAGCATCACCTCTCTGAATACTATTGTACATACGCAAGGCTAAACATCATAATGGCTGTGATATACCTCATAAGGATTCTAATGTAAATTTGCACAGATGCTTGTTTTCAGCTTATCATGAAAATGTGGTTGCTGGGAGAGGTCTGGGTTTGTAACATGAACATGTTTTGAGAGTTTCATAGTACATGTCATGTGTCTTGTATAAGAAATCTATGAAAGAATTTGTGCATATGTCGTAAATAACACTATATAACTAGTCAATTTGAAGTAATTGGAAATATTTGACTGAATAATAACAACTATTATTTGGTTATATTTTTGAGACCAGGCAGCTTTAGCAGGAGTCTCGTCTTCTTGTATGCCAGCTGTATTCACTACATGCATCATGATTTGTTACGAAATGTGCAATGGGGCTCCCTGACCAGCAGTTATTTTTCCCTTCGCGATTTCAAGGGTAGGTATACAGTAAACCCTCGCTTTTACGAACCTCTATATATAATGAATTTCGGCTTTGACAAAAAAATTCTGCCAAAACCGATATATGCGGGGATTTTCCTAATAAGTTCGGTAAATGCAGGGATTGGTTGTGGGCCGGCCAAACATTTACATGCAGGTCGGGCGGTGCGTCAATCAGTCTAGCTTTCTCCGCTCGATTGTAAACGCCGCCTCTTACTCCTCCTCTCTTTGTGGGGATTTACCACACAGTAAGATAGTCAGTTCTATATCTTAGATTTATAGAACACTAAAAATAACTTTCAATGCAGAAACATTTTGAAAATCATTTCATGCACTTGCCTAAGATGCTTTGCACTGATTACTCACTTCCAGATTCTGTAACTAGACTTTGCTGCTTCTCCCTGTTATCTGCAAACAGTAACAGACTCGCTCGCTTCCCACTGTCTCAGATTCACGTGATTCAATCAGACTAAATGTGTTGTGCAATAATAGTAAACATAAGCTTCGCATAATTAAACCCTCCATAGCTCTGTGGTCCAATCCTTACCACAAGAATAGGCATTGGAAGACTGCCCTCACACGCAACGGCCACACCAACCCTACTCGCTTCCATCTCATGTTGCACTCTCCCCCAACCCTCTGCCCGCCCTGTAGGATTCTTTTTACTGTCTAACATATCCTACTGTCCCATCTTGCTGCTGCCCATTCCTTTGGTTTCTCTCATCTGTCCTCCCTCTCCTGAAATCCTTGTCTTGCTGACGTCCTCACAGAATCCCCGTGCGTCTCCTTGAGCAATTTAATCTCCTTCCTCCAACAGATACATGTCCTTCATTTGAATTGACAATCTTGCTCTAACATCCCGTTCCTTTCCCCATCCCTCACCGTTTCACCTTCCCCTTTCTGACCCCTTCATTTTTTCCATAGTGCCATATGACCTTTGATGTCTGGCACATCCTAGTACCCCTTTTTGGCATTTTAATCAATTCCACTGTTCCATCTCTAGAAAGAGGTCTAGACCCCATTTCCACCTTCATCTGTATTGATGTTAAATAACCATGGAGACATGACACTTCCCAACCTCAGTCCGACCTTACTGGGAAGTATTCCCCTTCTCTGCCAACCCTCACACATACCCCACCTTATAGCCTTACTAAAGATATATGCATGAGAAGTGCTCTTAGCATTGTAATAGTGAACTGAAAAAATAAATAATTGAAGACATTAAATGACAAATTTTGTCTAACTAAAATGTTGCAGTAAATAGCACTTATACTCAATAGAACATTTTAGAGGCCCAAAGTGTGGGAAGGGACTTGCTAATGTAGCAGTGACTTACGTGATTCTATCTTTCATGTAAGCACTTGCTAAGATGTCTTCTACCCATGTCAGACAAAACTTTAAAAACGTGCTTTACTGCTGGTCATAGCCAGTTATGAGTTAAGGTTTCCCCTGTGATACATTATCGTATGTATCTATTAATTATCAAAATTTGCAAAAATATAAGTATATTTCTGATGTACACATAACCCAACCTCACTCAATGTATATGCATTGCTGAATCTTGTAACTCTTAACACTTGCATTCTGGTTATTATACTTTGGTAATTTCACATTGGTTCAACTGATGAGAGCCAAGGCTTAGTAGAGCATGTTCATTTTAACTGGTTGTATTATAGAAAGAAAAAATATGGTGCAATCTTTGGTGATATTGTTATGTTTTTGTAGTACTTAGAACACTTCTATAGCCTCCATTCCGAAATTAAATTCACGAAGGAAAAGCTACTTAAAGATGGAAGGTTATAGTAATGTTTTGAGTAAGTCGCCTTACCTCGCTCATCCCAAGAAAGGATAGTGATATTTTTGTAAGCAGATGTAGTTTTACATAATCCGATATTCTGGTCTCAAGTGGACACCTAGATGGGTCACTTGCTTGATCTCATAAGTTATTGTTACAATAAGGTCTCAAGTGGACATCTAGATGGGTCACTTGCTTGATCTCATAAGTTATTGTTAAAGGTCTCAAGTGGACACCTAGATGGGTCACTTGCTTGATCTCATAAGTTATTGTTAATGGTCTCAAGTGGGCACCTAGATGGGTCACTTGATGATCTAGTCACTATGCAGGCCAAGGTAGACACCAAGATGGGTCACTTTGTATGCCTGTTAGTCATTATGAGATTCTCTGTGCACGCTCTTGAGATGAGAGGTGTGCATTCAATCTATGAAGTTAAGTGTAGGGTTTAGGAACAGATCAACATGTGCTGTAGTTCTTCAGGTGAAAGTTATTACAGTAAACCCTCACTTTAATTAACCTATTGGGGGGAAGGGGGTGACGTTTTATCAGAGGGATCCGAACTTTTCGCATACAGTAATCTCCCGTTTATCCGGTGCATAGCAGGCAAGACCTTGCCGGATAATGCACCTGACTGCCGCCGAGTAGTGGGGGCCGTCGGCGCAACACACGCTAGCAGTTTTGGCGGGCGTGGGACAGTGACGTTATGGCGGTTCCCGCAATTCACTCCATTTACGAGCTGGATGCGCACCAAATTATCCGGCGAAAAGAAGTTTAGTGCATCTCACGTCGAAATAAGCGCCGTAATTTTTGCCAGATAATGCATCATATGGATGGATAGTGTTTTAATACAGCCGAATTGCTGGCGCCGGATAACGTCGCACAAGGGATATTAGAACGACTTAAGATTACTGTATAACAACAAACTTTGCTTATTATATGAGGTGAAAGTTCGCTATTTCCGACCATTTCCATGTATAACTCGCGAACGAACAGGCAACGTAGTGAGGCACGAGAGGAGGTGTTTACAATCTGGCAGACAAAGCTAGAATGATTGGCGCGCAGCCGTGCACATCCCAGTCTGCTTTGTTTTCACTGCCACCAACTGACCTGCGTGTGCATGTTCGGCCGGCCCACCACCGAACCAAACCCAGCATTTACCGAACTTTTCGGTATCCCTGCATATATCTGACTGATAGGAAAAGTTCACTATAGCCGAAATTACTTATATAGGTCCGTAAAAGCGAGTGTTTACTGTATATAAACCCAGTAAACCCTCGCCTTTACGGACCTCGATGTAAAAAAATTCGGCTTTTAACAAACAAACAAATTTGGTAAATGCGGGGTTTGGATGGGTGGTGGGCCTGCCGAACATGTACACGCAGTTGGGACGGTGGTTGTTAAAACAAAGCTGACTGGGCGGTGTGCGGCTTGCGCGCCGATCAGTCTGGCTTTGTCAGCCCGAGTGTAAACACCTCTCACATCCTCCCGTGCCTCACTACGTTGCCTGCCTACCGTGCCTCACCACGTATTGTTTTAATTTTCCTGTATCAGTGTAATATTTGTGATGGCTGCTTGTATGTAAGTATACAAACTTTCATCTAATGTAACAATGTTCATTATACACGGAAATGGTTGGAAATAGCAAACTTTCACCTCTAACAAAGTTTGTATCCCTCGGATATAACTTCACCCCCTTCCCCCCAATTGGTTCGTTATAGTGAGGGCTTACTGTATATATATATTTATGTGTAGAGAGGGAAAATATTTAATGACCTAGTAAACTGATATGCTCAATGTTTACAGCTTAAAAAAGAACTCTTGTTCAGTTAAATACTAACGTCACCAGAAGCATGTTCCAAATGCCACCAACATATGGTCCTGCAAATCTTGTTTCCCATTATTGTATGCTTACTTTATAAAACCCCAAGTCTGTTAATCTTACATTTGAAATCATGGCTGGCTACAAAGTCAATCCTGTAAGACAGTAATTGTACCATTAGAGGAGTCTATATCTTCATCTAAAAATATCATCCCATTTTGAAGACCTAGATTACTATATTGTCAGTTATAAACTTTGTGTCACAAAATCAAGTCAGTCAATCTAATATTTTTTTTATTTTTTTTTACCAACTGAAGGTTCTTTCAAAAGAAATACTCAAGGTGCAATAAAATGTTGATCTTACCTGATGTATCATTTACTCTTTGAAGTGAAAAGGTTAGTGAAAATAATAAAAAACTGATGTACCTTTTTTTTCCGGTTTACAAACACTGGAATGCATCAACAACTGAAAACAGAAAATATGTACAATTACAAAGTGTTCTGTAAAAACATGCAACTTAAAAAAAGAAAGAAGTGTTGTCCATAACAGCAAATTCACTCCTCACTACATCATATGCTTTCGACTCCAACCTGTTTAGGAGAGCTGTAAGTGTGGGATCCCCCCCAAACATGAGACATACTCCATACATGGGTGGATAAGGCCCCTGTACAGAGTAAGCATCTGGGAGGGAGAAAAAAATGGATGCAGATGCCTCAGGACACCAACTTCTTATGAGCTGATTTAGCAAGAGATAAGATGCGAAATTTCCAATCAACATTTTTAGTAAAGGATAACCAAAAAATGTTTATTGCAGGAGACAATTGAGTGTCATTGAAGAAGAGGGGATACTTGTCTGGAAGGTTGTCGAGTAGATTATATGAAGAAATTGTCTTTTTTGAGGCATTAAACAAAACGAGGTTTGTTTTGCCACATTCAGAAATTATAAAAACATCTGAAGTTAGGCGCTGTGGCCCTCAGAGAATCACTTAATTCCTGTAGAGTTGGACACCTAGTGAGGGTTTCAGGTGACAAGTTTCATGTCTTTATTTATGCAAATACACATGTAATGTGTTTCTATTAGCTTAGGCAATGATATCAATACAGTACAGTACTTTAAGCATAATTTCTATAGCCAATAGAAGGTATTAGGAAAGTTATGTAGTACAAGTCTAGGAATGCATCCCTATTAATCCCAGTAAACCATAAGTCTGATATACGATGGATCACTATGCAACTGGGTTTTTATAAACAAAAATCCATCGTATAACGAGGGAGTGCTAACTGTAGTTATATTGGAGTTACAATGATGTTAAGCCACCTCCATTACTAGTTTGAGATGTGGTGTCATGGGCTTGGAACAGTGGGGAAGTGACATCAATTTGGCAGGAGGACTGGATGCCAAGGATGGCTTGGGGTGATGCAGGAGGCTGCCCTCGTGAGCAGGTGGGGACAGAAGGCAGAAGTCAAGGTGTGGGGTGGGGTATGTTTAGTGTAGTGGCTAAATGACTGAATTCAGACGTCATACTGCAGGAAAAGGTTGCTACGTAACAGTAACCAGTAAAGTGGACGTAAAATACTACAGTACATGAAATAGCAGTTATTATATCCCAACATTTACAGCCTGTCTTACCTTTCACACGCTTCACACACACACATCTCTGAAGAGGGTCCTCTTGGCTCTCATATAAATATCCCAACCCACAGCAGCAAGAAGAGAATTCCAAATCCCATGAATACTGAAGCAACAAGGGCTATCAGGCATTCCTGAAAAAACAAGGAAAAAATTGTTAATGATATTGTTTTTACTGAAAATAAGAATTCATAGTTGGACTGAACGGGAAGGCATGAAAAGCCTTTAATACTAACACAAAGCCTAAAACTTCTAAAAACACATCTCAGAATGGTATCTTTCATTTAGTATTTCAAACTCCTATGGAAACTGTAATTCCTGCATCATCTAACACTTAAGCTAAAGAGTTTGCACTCCACCCTACTTAGATTCAATTGTAAACAGAAGCTACCCTGCTTAAAGAGAATGTACGGTCAAAAGCAATAAAAATCTGAGAAATGTTGAAAATTATTCCATACACTCAAGATCATAATTATTTCTGTCAAGACATGTTAGTGTCACACCAGCTTAGTGCATTCTAACCACTGTATACGTCATAACTGAGTGAGGACGGAGGGAAAACAAACATGGCAGGCTACCATCTGCTGATTTTGCTTGTGGTTCATGATGACTTCATGATCCTTCTTCCCTCAGCAACTATAGTCTATTTTTTTTATTATGGTCAAAATGCACTAAGGAAGCCGCGCCCCCTGCCTCCCCTTCTATTCTACGGGGCAGCTGATTGGTGCATTCCTCGTATCATCACTACCAATCACAATATCTTCACTACTTAACAGCGGCGTGACCACTGGACAGAGCAATCTTCACTACAGAAGGTGACAAAATCAAAAATCCCTCTGTAGTAAAGATTGCTCTGTCCAGTGGTCACGCGCTGTTAAGTAGTGAAGATATTGTGATTGGTAGTGATGATACGAGGAATGCACCGCACCAATCAGCTGCCCCATAGAATAGAAGGGGAGGCAGGGGGTGTGGCTTCCTTAGTGCATTTTGACCATAATAAAAAAAATAGACTATACACTGGATGCCACAATAAATCTATATATTGGTAAGATTCATCAATTTATGTAACTACAGATTTTAGTCCTTTTTTTAATATTACATTGTGCAAAGAAACATGGAAGAACCAGCAGTGTTTTAAAAGAGGGAAGGGGACAGTAAGACTACCCAGATTTTGGCCTTTACACAACTCTGTTTTGTTACCTAACCACCTATGAAAGCTAAGGTTCTGTAACACTAATACCTTCCTTGTATTACATTACCATAAACAATAAATCACATTTTTCATACACATTTCTAGCTATTGTCAAGCGCTTCAAATGTATTCAGTGCACAAGTCCATTGGCATGAATCACACATCATACACAGTGCCTATGTACACATACCTTGAAGAAATCCCGAGTGAGCTTTGTTGATGTGACTTCATAAACAAAGAACCAGGCAGTGAAGAACACCCCAATGCTCATCAGCACAAGGGTAAGATGAGGATAGATGGCCGGATTCACCGGAGACACATATCTTGACATGGATTCCAGTCCAACCTAGAAAATACAAATGATCAATATTTCATAAAAACTGATTAGTGGTGCCAAATGATGTTCTTTAGCTTTTCCCAGGTTAGTAACATATAAGAATTCACAATCTCTTCAACACCATAATTCTCCCAACTATTCTACAAAGATTTGACAGGAAAGACCAAAACACAAAGTACATGAACTGGTTTTCTTCTCCATCACTAATGTATAAGCCACTAATAATAATAATAATAATAATTTTATTCTCGCCCAGAGGCATATAGACAAAAAACAAAGCAATAAGAACAAGCCAAGGAGTAAACTTAAGTACTAGAGCAAATACAAAAAACAAGAACAAAGTACAGGCACATTAGGGGACATAGTATCAAAGTACATAGAAAAGCATACATGGACACCTGTGCTACCCCACATTCTGCACAAACAGCAGACCCAGCCACCGCTGTTGTATAGGTCCAAATACATTGGCCAAGCTCTGCCTGACAGAGGTGATGATGGAGTTCGTAGAGAGCTCCACCCTACTCCTTAAACTGAACACGGAGTGTCGACGGATCACATCCAGATTGTTCACCCCGTTCCTAGCGAAAGCCAGGGACGAGTTGCACCACCTGGGCAACCCCAAAAGCATGGAGGTAGTATGTGTGGAGACGCCCTGAGCCGCGCGGGTTGAAGCCAAGTCGGCCATATTGCTGTGGGGCCATATTGCTGTGGGTTACGGGAGCCCACAACTCTACTGCCAAGAAGAGATAAATCATCCCATGGAAGTATTTTGAGATTCCTGGGAGTAACGTCAGTCCATTCTAAGTGCAAACAGTGTAAAAAGTGAAAAGAAAGAGTGGGTATCTCAGTCACCCAGTTATGACATTGCCCACAGCAGTATGGCGGATGGGGGAGAGCGGTGGCTTCACCAGACAACACAGACCGCGCGGCTCAGGGCGTCTCCACCCATACTACCTCCATGCCCAAAAGCCTCTTAACCCGTCGGGTGCTGCCCAATTTTTTACCTTTGACCTACGCCAGTGCTGGCTAATTTTCTATTATTTTTATTTATTTTATTTGTGGTCTATTGGTTAAATTAAACAATATAATGACAAACAAACCCTTAACAAATTTATTTTTCACGTCAAAATTAGCTATGAACATTTTTGATACATTCGGTTTTTTTATCTATAGAGTTTAGTTTGAGTGTTGAGTGTATCCATTGAGCCTTATCCACATGCTATAATGTTGCCACATCGCTCAAAGGGTGCATGTGTAACCCTATGTGGAAATGGAAAATAATAAGCGATTCGTTTTACACCAAACAATTCGAGAGAGGATTAGTTTTACACCAAACAATTCGAGAGAGGATTCGTTTTACACAAAACAATTCGAGAGAGGATTCGTTTTACACCAAACAATTCGAGAGGATTCGTTTTACACCAAACAATTCGAGAGAGGATTCGTTTTACACCAAACAATTCGAGTTGAGTCGAGTCAATTCGAATCACAACGAGTCTTCGATCACTCGTTATGACAATTACTCTCCTTGACTCGACTCAACTCGACTCGCTTGGTGTGAGTGCAGCCTTATCCACATGCTATACTGTTGCCACATCGCTCAAAGGGTGCATGTGTCACCCTATGTGGAAATGGAAAATAATAAGTGAATAGTTTTGCCCAAATGAATTTTTAATTATGCCGACGTAAATCTACGTCGCTGGCACTGGGGTTGACACGCCCTGCCAACGTAGATCTACGTCTCTGGCACCCGACGGGTTAAGGATGTCATTGTGACAGACCTTAAAGTAATCGTCCAGACCCATTTTTTTTTTGCATAAATATGTTGAATGTTCATTCAAAACACCTAATCCACAAAAAATATTTAATTTCCACGCCTTATTTACGTAAAAACACGACTTTTGTAAAAAGCGCGGGAAAAAAGTTTCATCCCTCCAACAGGCCCGCGAATATTATTGATGGCGTCACACGAGGAGTTCACCGAGAGGGGGGGGATGCTGGAGTCCTTCAAGAATCTGCTATTATTCACTCTACTTCATCCACAACACCCACCCCTGTTCCCACCCACATCCCCTCTTCCAACACCCATCCCCTTCCCCCACCCACATCCCCTAACATCCACCCCCGTTCCCACCCACATCTTCACTTTCAACACCCATCCCCTTCCCCCATCTCCAACATCCATCGCCTTCCCCCACCACCAACATCCACCCCCTTCCCCCACCACCGAACACCCATCCCCTTCCCCCACCACCAACACCCACCCACTTCCTCCACCACCAACATCCACCCACTTCCCCCACCACTAACACCCACCCCCTTCCCCCACCACTAACAACCATCCCCTTCCCCCACCACCAACACCCACCACTAACACCCTCCCCCTTCCCCAACCACCAACATCCACCCACTTCCCCCACCACCAACACCCACCCACTTCCCCCACCACCAACACCCACCCACTTCCCCCACCACCAACACCCACGCACTTCCTCCACCACCAACATCCACCCACCACTAACAACCATCCCTTCCCCCACCACCAACACCCACCTACTTCCCCCACCACTAACACCCAGCTCCTTCCCCAACCACCAACATCCACCCACTTTTCCCACCACCAACACCCACCCACTTCCCCACCACCAACACCCACCCCCTTCCCCCACCACCAACACCCACCCACTTCCTCCACTACCAACATCCACCCACTTCCCCCACCACTAACACCCACCCCCTTTCCCCACCACTAACAACAATCCCCTTCCCCCACCACCAACACCCACCTACTTCCCCCCCACCAACACCCACCTACTTCCCCCACCACTAACACCCTCCCCCTTCCCCAACCACCACCCCCGTTTCCCTACCTTCACCGAAATGCACCAACGTCTTCCGACGCACAAACATTTTTTACACATTTCTCGCCTATTGGTCTGATACGTGTGCAAACTTCTCTGGAGAGGCACAGCTTTCTTGCTGCACCCATCAAGGATGCATGTGTATAGTATGTATCGCAAAAAAAATCTATCAGAAACACCCAAAATTCTTCAAGTACTATGTTTATTGCCTAGGTTTACGTGAATTTCTATGAGCACGGGAGGGAGGAAGCTCCTGGGCTGACGTCACCAAGCCATGGTGCCGTCGTCTGCCATTTGCCAGTAGCGTTTTCGAAGCTCAGGGAATTTACAGATTTTTATTGCGGATTATTCAAAAACAGCTGACTGGATGCAAAAAGTGACAACATATTGTTGATACACTCGATAATGGCTATATTCTAACTACCTCAAATCAGGAATTATGAAATGGTCTGGACGATTACTTTAAGGCGGTTCATAGTGGCCACCTTGTACCGCTGCGACCACAGAGACTTGCAGTATACTGTATAGAGTAGCAGTGACTCCTGAATAACTCCATCTTCACCTCTGCTACAGTAGGAGAATTTCCTCTGCAGAGTATTTCCCACGACAAGAAGCTTGGTGGTCTGCTTGATGATATCATCATCATCAGTCATGTCGTGGGATATAACATGGCCTAAGTATGCGAATCTATCCACAAAAGTGAGGGCAGACCCACCGAGCCATGCTGTTTTCAGGTAATTCACCGGAGCGCGTGCCGGTGATACTACCATGCACTCTGTCTTAGTGGTGTTGTAGACAATGTCATGCTTGGCAGCATACACCTGACACACATTGATAAGGTCCTGTAACGCATCCGCAGTGGGTGCGAGCGTCATCCATATCATCAGCATAGCTCAGTGAGTTGATGCACCCATCATGTATGTGGCAGCCGATACCTGTATCACGAAGGTTGGCACTGAGATCATCCGTGTACACATTGTACAGGTAGGGGGATAAAATCCCCCCCTGCCGAATACCATTGGCAGTACTAAAGGACAGCGAGAAGGAATTACCCCACTTAACAGTAAATTCCTGGGTAGTGTACCTGTACATTAATAAATTAACAATGTACCCAGGTGTACCCCTGACGAGAAGTTTATGAAAGAGCTTCCAGTAACTCACTCTGTCAAACGCCTTTCTGGCTGGCATCCAGGAAACACAGATAAACAGGTGAATTTCTGGAAGTGTAGTAATGAATTATATTCTTCAATGTCCACACACACACATCTCAGTGCCAAGGCCTTTCTTATAGCTGAACTGATTGTCCAGTGTATACAGGTAGGCCTCAAGACGATGGAGCACCACTTTCTCCAGCACCTTGGACAGAGCGGTTGCTATGGCAACCGCCCTGTCGCCATCACTGACGTATAAGCAGGAATGATGATCGACTTGATAAATACAATCATAAAACAAAAGAGAGTAATTCTGAATGACTGGCTGAAATGATTGAATCTAAATGTTTAGAATGGGAACCATTTTGGTAATAATGGTCAATGGACGAGGACTTCACGGTCGTTTTCAGACACCGACTAATTTTTCCTGGCCTAAATAGGTGCTTTTTCTAATGGAGATAGTTTTATTTTCCGGAAACCCATAGTTAAAAAATATAAAAAAATCACCGAGTTTTATGGTATCGTTTCCATTAAAAAAAAAAACTATCTCCATCAGAAAAAGCACTAAAACTTGGCCGGGAAAAATTTGTCAGGGTCTTATAGGTTTTAATGAAGTCTAACCTAACCTTATCAGTTTTAATGAAACCTAACCTAACCTTAACCACAAAGTATACCTAACCTAACCTTATAGGTTTTAATGAAACCTAATCTAACGTTAACCAAAAAGTATACCTAACCTAACCTTATAGGTTTTAACGAAACCTAACCTAACCTTAACCCTCTTAACTCTTATAAAAATTGCAGCGTATTTCACGCTTTGACTTCGGGTCGGGCCGGAAACGCTTATGGCAGTGGAAAACACGCCCATCTGATGTTAGTCAGCTCTCGACCACAGTTACCGCACTTCCTCTTAGTTGGCATGACACTGTGTTCTTCAAAGGCTTTCAGTACCTTTTCGTCTTCGTCTAGGTAGAGCTTGAAACATGCGGACCTCGGTCAAGGCACATCCAACACAATCAATTTCAATTAATAGACTGGTCAGTGGTCACTGATTCAAATATAGGACCTTTGTCTTAATTGAGAGCCTTTGATTGGGTCCCGAAACTCCTCTGACTGCGTGACTGATTGGCTAAAAAAAACGAAATGCAAGCCTGTCATTGGCTATGAATTCGAGGCTGCCATTGGCTATGCCCACATCTCCCTGATCCACTTATGCTCGCATAGATTTGAGATTCAGCGTTGAAATAGTAGTCGAAGGAAGATGGCGTGTCTGTGTGCGCTATAGACAACTATAAAAAAAATTGCAATATGTATATAAGTTTTGAAGTATACGTGGAAGTAGATTAGTACTGCACAGTATACTGAGCAAAAAAAAAGAGAAAACGTGTGTATTAAGGTCGGTAGCGACCGCGAAGTTCTCATCCATTACAGTAAAACCCTTATAACTCGGCACTGTATAACTCGGAATTTGATATAACTCGGCAAGGCAAAGACAAAGGTTTTTTTTTGTTTTGGTTTTTTTGTATACATCTATGCCTATAGTGCGTGTAAGCAGTGAGCTCCAGGGGTGGGATGGTAGGCCCTGGAGGCTCACTCGAGGGCTGTGATGGTTGGCCCTCGCCCGTGGTGGCGCGGGCAAGATTCTTATAGTGACGCCTGTAATTAGAGGCTCATGCCGCCCCCCTGTGTCCTCCCATGCACTCTCAGTCGAAGGTAAAGTTAATGGACAGGGCATGTGGGTGTTCTTAGGCCACTCGACGGTGCAGAAAGATTTCAAGTGGATTTATGGGTCTCACTCGGGATCGAACTCGGGTCTTCGAGAACGCCACTCGATGACGCTAACCACTCTGCTACTGCCTCCCCTAAACTGCATCTCTTGGTTTTCACTCGGCATATCATGCCCTCACAACCTCTTGTGTGAACATGTAAACAGAAAGTCTGCAAAAAATAATGTATCTCGGCATATTGACGTTATAACTGCATCTCTTTGCTTACACTCGGCATATCCTCAGTCGCATAAAGTCGTGTTTTTGTCCTTTTGACCCTTTCCTGCAGGCTCAGGCTCTTCAATTTCATTCCCTTCCTGCTGGAGACAGCCTTGCGTGATGGAGTGGACATCTTGAAATACAGTACTGTATGATGTTATCCCAAAACACGTAAAATAGGGGACAAAGTAAAGCAAAGGTCGGGAACCAGCGTGTAGGCTGTCAGCTGCTGAGCCGTGTTTATGTCGTCCAAGCACCGTCTTGGATAAGAATTCCGTTTTTTATCGTAATTGAAAAAGGATTGGTTTCTGCTTCAAAAACACAAGCTTGGTAGGAGCCGAAATAATAATTAATGCAAAACATTGCAAATAATATCACAAATTAGTATAACACACATTTCAGCAAGTGTTATTGGATTGGGATTCGTAATCCAAGACGGTGCTTGGACGACAAAAACAGCAGCTCAGCCTACGCGCTGGTTCCCGACCTTTGCTTTACTTTGCCACCTATTTTACATGTATTGGGATTACATCATATAGTACTGTATATCAAAATGTCAGCTCCATCACGCAAGAGTGTCTCCAGCAGGAAGGGAATGAAATTGAAGAGCCTGAGCCTGCAGGAAAAGGTAAAAGTGCTGGCAAGGATGGATGCAGTTGCGTCCATGCGTGCTATTTGTGCTGAGTTTGATATCAAATCCAGCACATTCTACCCGTTCACTGGTAAGTGTAGTTTTTATGCTTTTACAGTACAGGGAGGTCCCGTTATACAAGCATTCGGTATACGAGAATCCGATGATACGAGATGTGTAAATTAGCGTCTATTTTCAATATACGAGATCGAAAATCCAATGATACGACATTCAAACTGGGGCGAGTAAAATTATCAAGTTCAAAATGCGCGCCCTACCCCCCCGGGCTGGACAAAGGGGGATTTGGTTGACCCCAGTGAGGTCACCCCTACCAAGCCGTGACCTGAAGGGTAATTAAGCATATGGCGCGGCCTGACATTCAGGGGTAATTAGCAGGTGTGCGGCCCCAACCTTGGGACCGCAGTCAGGTCACCCCTAGCAAGGCGTGACCTGAAGGGTAATAGGCCTTTAGACGCAGAGGCCAGAGGTCCCATGTACTGATATGTTTACATTTTTTCCGTTTTCCCGTGCGGGCAACATGGGTCGCTATTAATTTTTTCGTAAATAGTTTTTTTCGTTTACTCCACATAAGAGCCCCTCTCAGTAATGAAGTTACTTTCATAGTATCATGAATTACTCACATACATATCACATACACGGCAATCTCCATGTTAATCACAATCTTCGTATATATGAATGAATATCTGTAGTACTTGTATATGTCTTATACATGATTAATATGTACCTGACAAATATGAGGTACATCAGTATTGTTGTTCAATTGAAGTATGACTGTAAGAAAGTTACGGATCCAAGTGGCATAGCATATGTATATAGAAATCTTTGAAAACTGTTTTAGGAAGATACGCTGCCAGACGTACGATCGCACGGGAGGCTGACAAGGGAGGGAGGGGGTGCTTGGGATTAAACCCACGTGTGGTAGTCAATAGAAAGTGTCGTACCTCAGGCATCAACACACTGCTGTACACATGAATGTTTCTTATATACTTTGCTGGTATTTGTCAGTTGCATTTATATATATGTATACATCAAGAAAGTTCTCTCTGTGTAGGAAAAGTTGTATATTTCTGGCCCTTCATACTATAATAATAGGAAGAGTGGGCGCGCAGTGAATCATTTGACAAATGCTTATTCGACGATTAATATGTCCCATTTTCATTAAAAACATGCGAGAAAATTATCTACATACATCAATGTAACGAAACAGCAACAGAAAAGGTCTTATAGTAAAGCCCGCAATAGTACTTTTTTCCAATGAAAAAATAGAAATACTGGCGTTGTGTAGCAACCCGAGCTTTCAATGTCTATTCACCTATTAAGCATATGGCGCGGCCTGACCTTTAGGGATAATTAGCAGGTGTGCGGCCCCAACCTTGGGACCGCTACACTACCTTCTCTTGTATCACGTGGCGTCCCATACATTACAATGTCTTTTTTGCTTGTTATGCATGTTTTATGTTTAATTAATGTGCAGTTTGTTATTTTGAGTGCTATTTTCTCTTTCAGAATGCTTTTTCTCCAGAATAGGTAGTACAGTGTGGGTAATATAGACGCTGTGTGTTTGTTGTGTTTGCTATAGTCTATTTTAGCTTGAAAAACTTCTTTTTTTGTTCTTTTTTTTTTTAATTGATGGGGTCCTGGAACCAAACCTATATTTTACCATTAGTTATGTGTTTCGTTATACGAGATTTCGCTTTACGAGTATGCCAGGTGGAACTAACTGCTCGTATCTTCGGGACCTCCCTGTACTGTATTTCCAATTATTATTTTTTTTTTTTTTTTTTTTTTACCCATATCAGAGGATGACATTACATAACTCGGCAAGGGCCAGAGCCCCTATCGTGCCAAGTTATAAGGGTTTTACTGTATAACCACCATTTTATCCCCCCTCCATAACAAACCTGAGCACCCGTCGGGAACGTTTTGGGCGGGGTAAGGGGAAAAGTTTTTTTGGGGGAGTAGATTATGTAGATGATGTAAAATATATCTGGTCTACACTATGCCTATGGGATGATACAAAGCCAAAAAAAAAATAATAATGTATAACCAATAAAGTCTACGGATATTACCCACCTATTCCAGGGAAATTTTCTAGTTAATTAAATCATTACAACGGTAAAACCAGTTAATATAATAGAATACATGGACATAAGAACATAAGAAAATAAGGAAGCTACAAGAGGCCGTGAGACATAAAAAACATAAGAACATAAGAAAATAAGGAAGCTACAAGAGGCCGCGAGGCCTACACGTGGTAGTTCCTGTCGCTAACACTACCTACATCCACCTTTCATCCCCATCCATGAACCTATCCAGCTCCTCTTTAAAGCTCCCTAATGACTCCGCACTAACTACCTGTCTACTGAGACCATTCCATTCATTCACCACCCTATTTGTGAACCAGTTTTTCCTTATTTCCTTTCTAATTCTACGCTTTTCCAGCTTGAATCCGTTACTTCTTGTTCTACCCTGGTTAAAAGCGTAAGAACTTTTCTTACCTCTCCTTTATTAAATCCCTTTATCCACTTAAAAACTTCTATCAGATCGCCCCTTACTCTGCATCTCTCGAGTGAGTGTAATTTTAATAACTTCAATCTCTTCTCATAACTAAAGTTACGCATCCCTTGTATCATTTTGGTCATCCTTCTCTGCACTGTTTCTAACAAGGCTATATCCATCCTGTAATATGGAGACCAAAACTGAACCGCAGAGTCTAGGTGAGGCCTGACTAGAGCCAGATAAAGCTTTAGAATAACTTCCGCACTTCTACTTTTAACACTTCTGGTAATGAATCCTAATACTCTATTAGCTCTATTTCTGGCCTCAATACATTGTTTCCTAGGTCGGAGGTCTGGGCTCACCCTCACTCCAAGATCTTTTTCACCTTCTGATCTTTTCAGCGATACATTGCTTATGGTGTATCTATTACCAGGGTTTTTTCTACCAACATTCATAATGTTGCATTTATCAATATTAAATTCCATCTGCCATTTGACTGCCCACTCGTTAAGTTTATCTAAGTCTCCCTGCAATATGTTTACATCAGACTGTGATCCAATAATCCTACCTACCTTAGTATCATCAGCAAACTTGCTGATATCACTGCTAATCCCACTATCCAAGTCGTTGATGTAAATCAAAAATAGTAATGGACCCAAAACAGACCCTTGTGGAACTCCACTTGTCACCAGTCCCCATTCAGATTTAGAACCATTAATTGTAACCCTTTGTTGCCTATCACTTAGCCAAGCTCTGATCCAATGAAGAACCTTCCCATCTATTCCATGAGCCCTAACCTTATTTAAGAGTCGCTCGTGTGGTACTTTGTCAAATGCCTTACTAAAGTCCAAAAGACTTTACGACCTACATGAGGTAGTTCCTGTGACAATGGTTACGTAACCTGACATAACTGGGGCGGCACAGCCCCCCCCCCACTAGTTCACTAATTCAACTTGGACATTGGTTACCTAACTTAACCGGGGATACCTGCAAAATGAGGTATTTCCGACAATTTTTAATGTGACCATCATTCTTAACACATCAAAATATAAAGGAAAAGAGTACTTTTAACCTCGTACTCAATTACTGGTTGACAGTACGGTTAAACGGCATAAGCACTGCTCCAAGCTTATCTGAATGACATTACAGCAGCATGTAGTAATACTTACTGCACTTCGGTATTATTCTAGTGTTTGCCCATACTCCCCCTCTCCCACAAAACAAGCTTGGGGACCTGGGGGAATGTGGGATATTTGGCTGGGGTACAAAATATGCGTCGCAGCCACATAGTTTTTGAGTTAGTGGTGTTGAAAAAATTCCCTAGATCTAGGGAAAATTAATTAATTTCTTCTGAGTCCAGAGACGTGTGAACCTGACGATCCTCACAGAATGATGACCGAAGTGTCGAGAACCCCCCCAACTAGCTAGGTTAGGTTATATTTGTTTAGGTTAGGGTAGGTTATATTTGGGTAGGTTAGGTTAGGTTAGGCTAGGTTAGATTTGGTTTGGTTAGGTTAGATTTGGTTAGATTAGTTTATCGGTGGGTCAAGCCCCCCGCTAGGTTAGGTTAATTTTGGTTAGACAAATTTCTCTAGATGTCAGGAAATTACCCTAGATCTAGGGAATTTAACCCCCCTACACAACTTTTAAATTATGTGTTTCCGACGCATAATTTGTTCGCCACCCGAAAACCCCGCATTCCCACAGGTCCCCAAACTTGTTTGAGGGAAGTGGGAGAGTATGGGCAAACACTAGAAATTTACCTGCACTTCATATCTGCAAAGGTTTCAGTGTGCGGTCAGGTCTTTTTATACCACACTGCCTTTACAAAGTCTGAGGTGCCTGAAAAATTATAAGTCCAAAGGCAAAGGCTAGGAGGTTAATTAGCCGGGTTAGGTTAGGTTTAGTTTAGTTAGATTTTTTCCTACATTGGGCCACTTTTTTCTTTCTCCGCCACCCAAAATCTCGGTTCCCGACAGGTCCCCAAATTTGTTGGGTAGATGGGAAGATTTTATGTTAAAAGTGTTGGAGTTGTTATTGTGCAGTTTTACCGAAAATACCAAAATACCCGATCAGTTTGGTTAGTTTATGTGGTTAGGTTATGCCGGTTAGTTAACCAATGTCCAGGCTAGGTTAGTGAACGAGCGGGGGGGTCTGTGGGGGCGCAGCCCCCTCCCCAGATAGGTCAGGTTACGTTACCAATGTCAAACTGCAGTTTTAGTGTTTTTGGACAAGCAAAAAATGGGTCCAATATCAAAATAACCTTTATTCTTCCTTTTCACCAGTTACAAGTGGAACTTTCGCCGAAAATTTCCATGTCGGCGAGAGTTCTCGTTTGGTGTTTCGGCGAGAATTCCTATCAACGATAGTTCCATAAACCCTCACTACGAAGGACATTAAAGGCGTTTTCTGCGGGGGATTTCGCTTGCAAGCGAAAAAAAATTGATTGCTGTTCAATCTTCCAGGGAAGATGATTGCCCTACCCGCAAGAATTTGTTGTTGTTGTTGTTGTTGCGGCAGCAAGCGAAATGTTTGTTTGGGCACTATAAAAGTGACCGCTTGCAATCGAAATTTTTTAGCTTGCAAGCGAAATCCCCCGCAGAAAACGCCTAAGTGTTATATGAGGCGCCTTCTGCACATTCGACCCATCTATACGAATTTCTGCACACGTCTGTCCTGACCATGGGTGCATGACGGGAAGATGCCGGGGATGGGATGGACACACCGGCCATGTGTTCCCCTTCCTGTCGCACTCTCCCTAGTCAAGTCTTGAAGGTACATGCCATATAATAAGTTAAAGAGTCAGTCCATTTCGTCTTCATAACACTACGACTGCTCGTCATCCCCGAAAACAGCACAAACCCAGCCCGGGTACTCACCATCTTGCCGCGGTGTGTTGACAGTGTCCGCCAATGATGGTCCGCCACCTGCCAGCCCGTCACTCAGGATTGTGAACTTTTGTAGCCCACATTATCGTACCGAGTCACAAGAATTATCGTATTTTCAGATAGATTATATCATACAACCAGTGGCGTCACCGCGGGGGGGCTAAGGGGGACTTAGCCCCCCCAAGTCAAGGACTCAGCCCCCCCAAAATTGCTGCTAGTAGCCTGCTACCCAAAAACAATAAAAAGGAATATTTAACCACTTTTCCATGCCAGAGCAAAACCTTATTTTTCACACTTTTATAGAAAAATTGGTTTGATGTTTCATTTAAATGTTGAAATATGTTTGCTAACAAACCTTGAAATTACTAAGTATATTCTATTATAGAGATATTCTATAGATACAAGTGATAATCCTGATATACCCACACCTGTTATGGAACAGGTGCAGGATCTAGCCACAACGCCTGAAGAAGGACCCACGCAGCCGAGACTTAAAGTGTATCCTAAAGTACAGTCTGGTTCTCAGACCAGGTCTTTCCAATATGAGTGGTATAAAAGGTATGAGTGGCTTGAATACTCTGTGACAAGTGACCGAGTTTATTGTTTTCCATGTAGGCTTTTTGGCGGTAATGTCACAAAAGAAGTAACATTCACCAACGAAGGTTTTAGGTCCTGGAAAAAGATGCATGTAAAAGCAGCAAAGCACGGAGAATCCACGTATCATGTACATGCAATGGAAAAATGGCTCAACTTTAAGATTTCACAGCTGCATGGTAGCGTTCATCAGAAACTCGATAGCCAACACAAACAGCAGGTTCTGGATAACAGAGACTATATTAAAACACTCTTAAACATTGTCATTACAGCAGCTAAAACTAACATGGCATTCAGGGGTCATGATGAATCTGAAAGTTCATTAAATAAGGGTGTCTTTCTAGAGATCTTTGACTTAGTAAGCAAGGAGTCTGAAAAGTTTCGTAACTTAGTAAAAAAGGTTCCAAGAAATGCCAAATATATATCAGGTTTCAGTCAGAATTCTCTTTTGCAAGCTGTTGCTGACTATGTGTGAGTGATACTATAGTCAAAGAAGCCATATCAGCACCCTTTTTTGCAGTAATAGCAGATGAAACTAGGGATGTCAGTATTACTGAGCAACTGTGTGTGTATTAGGTATGTGTTGGATGAAACCGTACATGAGAGATTCTTAAGATTTATTGCTCTAAAGGATCTTGATGCTGATTCTCTGGCTACTGCTTTGTTGGAGAAACTTGGGGAGCTAGAATTAAATATCAGTAAATTGATAGCGCAGTGTTATGATACTGCATCAGTAATGAGTGGCAGAATCAGTGGTGTGCAGGCACTGATTAGAGAATCAGCCAAAAATCCATGTTTTTATGTCCCTTGCTCTACACACAGATTACAGCTGGTGATAACCCACACTGCTGGTTACTTGTCAGAGGTAGCCGAGTTTTTTTTAACTTGATTTCAGGCCTGATACACTTCATCCGTAGTTCAACCTTACGCCATGACATCTTTCTAGACTTCCAAAGGGACAGGAAATTGCCAGTTCTTGAGCTTCCCAAAGTGTGCCAGCACAAATGGGAATACAACCATAATGCCCTTGAGGCAATTTTCAAACGGTATGAGATCCTGACAGAAACTCTTGAAGATTTGTCTATCCATGGACGCTCTGGTGAAGAGAAGGCCTTAGCTTATGGACTTCAGCAATCTTTGAATAAATTTGAGACTGTTTTCTTACTGATTAATTTCACTGAATTTTTTGACATTACAACCCCACTTTCAAAGGTTTGCCAGAGTGAGGATATGGATCTTGCTGCAGCAGTTAACATGGCACAGGAAACAATAAAAGTTCTGAAAGATAGAAGAACTTCAGATGACCATTTCAATACCATTTGGGAAAAGGCAGTTAAATTTGCTGCAGGAAGAAACATAACTGTAGCTCAGCAACAACCTTCAAGTTCAAGAAGGCAAAGGAAGCCATCGTCACGGTTGTTAGGATCCATTGTAACTGAAACCATAGGCCAACGAGACACCTCTGAGAGAGATGAAGCCCCTAAATCTCACTGTAAAAGATGTCTTTACTATCCCATCCTAGACAAGGTACTCGTTGAATTTGGGCACAGGTTTGATGAACCAAAGAGCATTCTACTTGGTGTATCTGCTTGTCATCCTTCGTCCCCGAACTTTCTAAATGAAAATGATTTGAAATATTTTGCTGCCCAATATGACATTGAAAGTGAGAGCCTCCACCCCGAGAGCCATCACCACCCTGGGGCTAAAGCTCCCCCAAATTTTTTTTCCTGGTGACGCCACTGCATACAACCATATGTAAAAACAATATAGTCAGTAAATGACTTTATACTTCATTGAATTCAGCATTCCACATATCAAAATATTTCCTCTTTTCACCAAAGTAAATAATTGCTTGACTACCGTAGATAACAGTGAAGTCGCCACCTGCAGTGAAGTCGCCAGGCGCCAAATATTACGAATTATAGCTTCAATACTGATTTTTATGTGCCACTGAAGATGTTACACAGTAGTTTATATCATGACTGTATAATCTACCCTGTTTCAGCTTTGTTTTATGCTTTGTATCTGCAAATATAACTGTTGCGCATTTTGCTTCTCACGTTTTTCTTCGCGCGATGACAGACAGTAAACAGTAGCCTTTCGGACGACAGGACACAAGACTTGCCAGATCTTTCAAACTTGAATAGAATTTATTTTCACGTTGGCAGAGGAATATTTATATATCCAAGCATCTTCCGCAGCTAATATATATATAGACTTGTTTTACTTTACCTCTAATTTCCCTGAATTCGCCAGAGTGGCGACTCAACTGTTGGGTTAAAATACTAGCTGGCGACTTTACTGTAGTAGGTATAGTGAGGTCGCCACTCTGTTTTATTTTTGTAATTTGTTCATTTATAACCCTAATATGACACAGATGAAGACACAAAATGACACAGACTTTCCAGATAGACCCTTCTAACTTTCCTGAAATCATGGATGTAGAAATGTAAGTATTAACGTCACCACACGTCTGTAAATAACAAAGAAACGTAGAACTGGCGACTTCACTGTTATCTACGGTAGATCCAATCATGACACAATTAACTTTCAACATGTTATTTTTTTTTCTCAAAAATAAATATAATCAAATAAAACAAAATAAATATAGTAACACATCTTGACTCAAAAGAAGGTGAACTCTACGTAGCTATCATCCTCAAAAGAAAAGAGGTTCCTCCTCTATAGGTGTCTTGCACTGACGTCACGATCTAGCGGCTTCAAGCCAAATGCCGCCCGTCGGAGTGAGTTGGAGGACCAACAAACTCCAATTGCCGCCCGTGTTTGCCAGCTTATGGTAATTTTCCCCTACTAAATATATGTTTATCAGTATAAAAGGTATACTGTCATCCTCGGAAATGCTTGTTCTGTAATATTATCAAATAAAAAAACATAAAACACGCTAAATAAATGCCATTATGAGACTCTCAAGAAATATGCATGAACTTAATATTATATTAAACTCTTCGCCATTTAATATTTTGCGGGAAAACTTTTTACGTGGAGAATATCAATAGAAGCGGAATTTCATTAGCTTTCCATCGATATATTTCGTTATCTGATAAATGAATTAGCAGCATGCATAAATTAGCGTTAACTAAATAAATAACCTCATCAATCTGGAAAATTACCCGATTTCATGATGTTATTTATTTAGTTAACGCTAATTTATGCATGGTTCTAGGCCTCTTCCATTTGTGCCCAAGTTGCATGAACCAGTTCTTTCAGTTCAGGGTTGGGTTCTGGGTTCAGGGTTGGGTTCGCGTGTCACAAATGGAACGCAAAAACCCCGTTTTTTGTTTACAAACATACTCAGCTGGCGAGGCAATTTAGAGAGAGAGAGAGAGAGAGAGAGAGGAGAGAGAGAGAGAGAGAGAGGAGAGAGAGAGAGAGAGAGAGAGAGAGAGGGAGAGAGAGAGAGAGAGAGAGAGAGAGAGAGAGGAGAAGAGAGAGAGAGAGAGGAGAGAGAGGAGAGAGAGAGGAAGAGGAAGAGGAGAGAGGAAGAGAGAGAGAGAGAGAGAGAGAGAGAGAGAGAGAAGAGGAGAGAGAGGAGAGAAGAGAGAGAGAGAGAGGAGAGGAGAGAGAGAGAGAGAGAGAGAGAGAGAGAGAGGGAGAGGAGAGAGAGAGAGAGAGAGAGAGGAGAGAGAGAGAGAGAGAGAGAGAGAGAGAGAGAGAGAGAGAGAGAGAGAGAAGAGAGAGAGAGAGAGAGGAGAGAGAGAGAGAGAGAGAGAGAGAGAGAGAGAGAGAGAGAGAGAGAGAGAACGAGAGAGAGAGAGAGAGAGAGAGAGAGAGAGAGAGAGAGAGAGAGAGAGAGAGAGAGAGAGAGAGAGAGAGAGAGAGAGAGAGAGAGAGAGAGAGAGAGAGAGAGAGAGAGAGAGAGAGAGAGGAGAAGGAGAGAGAGAGAGCGAGAGAGAGAGAGAGAGAGAGAGAGAGAGAGAGAGAGAGAGAGAGAGAGAAGAGAGAGAGAGAGAGAGAGAGAGAGAGAGAGAGAGAGAGAGAGAGAGAGAGAGAGAAGAGAACGAGAGAGAGAGATAACGAGAGAGAGATAACGAGAGAGAGATAACGAGAAGAGCGAGATAACGAGAGAGAGAGATAACGAGAGAGAGAGATAACGAGAGAGAGATAACGAGAGAGAGAGATAACGAGAGAGAGATAACGAGAGAGATAACGAGAGAGAGATAACAAGAGAGAGAGATAACGAGAGATAACGAGAGATAACGAGAGAGATAACGAGAGAGAGATAACGAGAGAGAGAGAGATAACGAGAGATAACGAGAGAGAGATAACGAGAGAGAGATAACGAGAGAGAGAGAGATAACGAGAGAGAGAGAGAGAGATTAACGAGAGATATAACTCAGCTAGCTGCTATGTGAAGGGATCATATCAAGTTTAAGATCGCGGGAACGCATGGCCCCCACCAGCCATGTATACCTCTTTTATGCCGTCTGACATCCTCTCCGACTCGTGCATGCGGAAAACCCTTCACGATAAGAGAAATAGGGCCCAAGGCGACCATTGTTTGTTATGAACTGAAAACTCTACCCAAGCTACCCACCTCTCAATGTGAGTAGAGAAAGTTCACGGGTTTTGCTGAGTCACTACGCGCTTTGCCTCGGACCCAGGTTTTCGTGCGCAAATGGAACGCCTGAACTCTTGGGTTCCGTGAACTGGTTCTTGAAATGTCGCAAATGGAAGAGGCCTGTTCATTTATCAGATAACGAAATATATCAATGGAAAGTTAATGAAATTCCGCTTCTATTGATATTCTCCATGTAAAAAAAATTCTCGCAAAATATTAAATGGGAGCTGGAGTTGGTGAATATTAAGTTCATGCATATTTCTTGAGTCTCATAATAGCCTTTCTTTAGTGTGTTTTACGGTTTTTTATTTGATAATATTATAGAACAAGCATTTCCGAAGATAACTACAACTTTTATACTGATAAACATATATTTGGTAGGGGAAAATTACCATAAGCTGGCAAACACGGGCGGCAAGTGAAGTTTGTTGGTCCTCCAGCTCGCTCCGACGGGCGGCATTTGGCTTGAAGCCGCGTCTGTCGCAGCCACAACAAGGGCTGTGACGTCACGTGCAAGACACCTTTTATCTCCTGTGTCAGCTGGCGCTTATGATTATAGTGTGTCAGTTGTCATCGACTTATCATATCATGTGTAGGAATGAAAGTGATATAATCTGCCTTTTCCCTTACACACTGCGCTGCGTAAAGAACCAATTAAGTATAGCCTACATGGTTCCCGTCAGAAAAAAAGTTTTTTTTACCTTTGTCATGGTAATTAACGTTAACCTTGCTAAATACCCTCTCACATCCTGCGTTCGAATGCGGCAAGCAACGGTCCAAGTCCATGTCATGCAAAGGACCAAAAGTCAAACCAAAGACATTCAACAACAAGATACCTCACTCCGGGGTGCCCTGTGGTGCGCGTGAAATCGACTTCCGCCTTGCGGCAGGAGTTAACCAGTCTGCTAGCCCATTCACTTGCTGCATATAACTATCAATGAAAATCATATAGACTATGGTTTATCAGTATATATGATATAATGTTATCTTCGTAAATGTTTGTTCTATAATATTATCAAATAAAAAACAGTAAAACACGCTAAAGAAATGCCATTACGAGACTTTGAAGAAATATGCATGAACTTATTATTCACTTCAACTCTTCGCCATTTAAAACTTTGCAAGTCAACATTTACCATGAAACATATCAATAGAAGCGCAATTTTATTAGCTTTCCATTGATATTTTTCGTTTTCTGATAAATGAATTACAACCATGCATACATTACCGTTAACTAAATAAATAACATCATCAATCGGGTAGTTTTCCCGATTGATGATGTTATTTATTCACTTATATATTTCGTTTTCTGATAAATGAATTAGTACCATGCATAAATTAGCGTTAACTAAATAAATAACCAATCGGGAAAATTACCCGATTGATGATTTTATTTATTTAGTTAACCCTAATTTATGCATGGTTCTAATTCATTTATCAGAAAACGAAATATATCAATGGAAAGCTAATAAAATTGCGCTTCTATTGATATGTTTCATGGTAAATGTTGACTCGCAAAGTTTTAAATGGCGAAGAGTTGAAGTGAATATTCTTTGGTCATATGCAGCAAGTGAATGGGGCCAGCAGGCTGGTTTAACACCTGCCGCACGGCGGCGCCACCGTCGGCGGATAACAGAAGTTGCATTGGAGGGACCGCGAGTGAGGTATATAGGCCTCTTCCATTTGTGTCCAAGTTGCATGAACCAGTTCTTTCAGTTCAGGGTTGGGTTCTGGGTTCAGGGTTGGGTTCGCGTGTCACAAATGGAACGCAAAAAGCCCGTTTTTTGTTTACAAACATACTCAGCTGGCGAGGCAATTTAAGAGAGGAGAGAAGAGGAGAGAGAGAGAGAGAGAGAGAGAGAGAGAGGAGAGAGAGAGAGAGAGAGGAGAGGAGAGAGAGAGAGAGAGAGAGAGAAGAGAGAGAGAGAGAGAGAGAGAGAGGAGAGAGAGAGAGAAGGAGAGAGAGAGAGAGAGAGAGAGAGAGAGAGAGAGAGAGAGAGAGAGAGAGAGAGAGAGAGAGAGAGAAGAGGAGAGGAGAAGGAGAGGAGAGAGAGAGAGAGAGAGAGAGAGAGGAGAGAGAGGAGAGAGAGAAGAGAGAGAGAGAGAGATGAAGAGAGATAGAGAGAGAGAGAGATAAGAGAGAGATAACGAGAGAGAGAGATAACGAGAGAGAGAGAATAACGAGAGAAGAGAGAGAATAACGAGAGAGAGAGAGAGAAACGGAGAGAGAAGAGAGAGATAAGAGAGAGAGAGAGAGAGAGAGAGAGAGAGAGAGAGAGAGAGAGAGAAGAGAGAGAGAGAGAGAGAGAGAGAGAGAGAGAGAGAGAGAGAGAGAGAGAACGAGAGAGAGAGAGAAGAGAGAGAGAGAGAGATAACGAGAGACGAGAGAGAGATAACGAGAGAGAGAGAGAGATAACGAGAGACAGATAACGAGAGAGAGAGAGATAACGAGAGAGATAACGAGAGATCGAGAGAGAGATAACGAGAGAGAGAGAGATAACGAGAGAGAGATATAACGAGAGAGAGAGAGATAACAAGAGATAGATGAGAGAGAGATAACAAGAAAAGAGAGAGAATAACGAGAGAGGATACGAGAGATAACGAGAGAGAATACAGGAGAGAGAGATAACGAGAGAGAGATAACGAGAGATAACGAGAGAGAGATAACGAGAGATAACGAGAGAGAGAGATAACAAGAGAGAGAGAGATAACGAGAGAGAGATAACGAGAGATAACGAGAGAGAGATAACGAGAGATATAACTCAGCTAGCTGTTATGTGAAGGGATCATATCAAGTTTAAGATCGCGGGAACACATGGCCCCCACCAGCCATGTATGCCTCTTTTATGCCGTCTGACATCCTCTCCGACTCGTGCATGCGGAAAACCCTTCACGATAAGAGAAATAGGGCCCAAGGCGACCATTGTTTGTTATGAACTGAAAACTCTACCCAAGCTACCCACCTCTCAATGTGAGTAGAGAAAGTTCACGGGTTTTGCTGAGTCACTACGCGCTTTGCCTCGGACCCAGGTTTTCGTGCGCAAATAGAACGCCTGAACTCTTGGGTTCCGTGAACTGGTTCTTGAAATGTCGCTAATGGAAGAGGCCTATATCTTGTTGTAGAATGTCTTTGATCAAACTCAAAACTCTCTCTCTCTCTCTCTCTCTCTCTCTCTCTTTCTCGATAGTTGACAGCGACCGATTTTTTTTTTTTTGAGATGACAATTTTTGTATGAATTTATACTGTAATTATATTTGTGAGTCAATTATCGTATTTTCGTATACGATTCTCAACCAAGCATCGTACATCGTACGGATAGTTAAATTATCGTACAAGTACGATAATTATCGTACAATTCACAACCTTGCCCGGGCGTCACTGTTGCCACCTTGGCCCTCCAACACAAAGTTTTTCGTCAGCTGCCAAATTTATCCCCACAAATTTATTTTAAAGGCGTATTTTGTAGTGTCCTTCCGGAGTAAAATTATACTTATTTAAGCTCCGCCCCTGCTTGCCATCACAAAATACGATTGTAGCGCTGCCAAAGCTCTTTCTTGATGTTGCCGCGAGTAAAAGTGTCGTACACTTCATTACCTCTTACAGAGGCTCAAGGAATATCGTTAAGGTTGACATTATTGAAGGCACAGCAAAGAGTAGTAGCGTGATTGTCTGTATTACACATCGATATCTAATTGTTTTGAGCTTTAGAATGGCCTAGCATTGTTTTCTAACTCTATAGATGGACTTGATATTAAACTGAAATGTTTAGGGCGCTATGAAACTGTTATTTGAATATCTATTTGCTACACAGCCATTTCACGATGTGCGTCGAGGATGTTTAATGCTTTCATGGACCTGTACGTATGTAGGCTACGTGTACCTACATCTACGTTTCACCAATTATTCTTTGCCTAAACCTAGATGAATGCTGGTTGTGATTCATCCTCCAGTGCATCTCCCCCGTTTAACATCCATGGGCGGGTGTGTGGTGGGCGGGTGTGTGATGGACGTGTGGTGGGTGGGTGTGTGGTGGGCGGATGTATGATGGGCGTGTGGTGGGTGGGTGTGTGGTGGGCGGATGGGTGATGGGCGTGTGGTGGGTGTGTGGTGGGCGGATGTGTGATGGGCGTGTGGTGGGTGGGTGTGTGGTGGGCGGATGTATGATGGGCGTGTGGTGTGTGTGTGTGTGGTGGGCGGATGGGTGATGGGCGTGTGGTAGGTGGGTGTGTGGTGGGCGGATGTGTGATGGGCGTGTGGTGGGTAGGTGTGTGGTGGGTGTGTGGTGGGCGGATGGGTGATGGGCGTGTGGTGGGTGGGTGTGTGATGGGTGTGTGGTGGGCGGGTGGTGGGTGGGTGGGTGGTGGTGGGCGGGTGGGTGCCTGGGTGGTGGTGGGTGTGTGGTGGCCCGTGGGTTACACACACAGAGACCTTCCTACCGTGGAGCTGAATCAGACTGATGAAATGTTCGTATTCGTGCCCTGTGATAGGTTCTCTAAAAGGCTTTCTTTTTGTGTGATATAACATATATACCAAATTTATACATTTCTATTGCAAATGTAATATCACTCATGAATATATTTAAGTATTTGACTATACTATAGCAATAATACACCAGTTTTGGTGCTAAGCCAGCAAGCATCAACGAAGATTCGGACACATTGAAAAATTCGAGGGATTGGGAAATTTGTTCCCAGACGTCGCTGGAGAATTTTAATATTTGTGACTTCTTACCTGTTAAGAGTCACCTATTCTACTCCTTACTACTCCTTACCTACTCTTAATTAAATACAGTATCCTTTGCATGTCGTGCGCATGTAATGAATGTTGAATTGGATGAGAATTAAAGGAAAAGAGAAACATTTACGGGAGGAGTTTTGATAAGATTTTCTCATGCGCGCGATCTAATTGGCCAGGCTCTTGAAACCACCACTCACACCCACGACTGTAAAACTTTACAGGAAAAGAGTAAAATATCGCTGCCGGAGTGTATCTGCTCAGTTTTCTGTGCACGCAAAAGAGAAAAAAATAAGTGGGCGGAGCTTAAATAAGTAAAATTTTACTTCCAAGGGCATGGACAAAATACGCCTTAACATAAAAGATATTTGCAATCATAATTCACATTTACAGTGAGTAGATCATACACATAATTTAAATGTGGAAGAGCGGTTGTGTAGTAACTGATGAAAAGTTTATCTACAGCTTGGCGCTCTGCGAGGTGTGACGTCATGACGACAACAATGGCCGCCCAAACAGAGACGAATTTGAGACAAATTTATGCTATTCTTGCCGATTACAGTCGAAAGACTACAATGTTATCCCGCAGCATGCATTGACATACACCGCTAAGTACTGTACTGGAGCCTACTTATAATTAATAATGAAAATACAGTAAATAGGAGTGATAATTTACGATATTATAGTGGTCCAATGTACAGTGAAGGAAGATACATTTATTCAAGTTCACAATACATCCGCTTATATAAGCATTAGGCATTTCCTAGTATTTGTTTGGTATATGTGCAGTTTAAACCAATAGAAGATCGGTGGTTTTAGATATCCTGAACGTTTCATTCTCATCATAAGGAGTATTTCTAACCCCTACAATAGCCGGCAGGGTATATGTGCAGTTTCAACCAATACACGATAGCTGGTTAAGTAGGTATTATTTTAGTGTTTGCCCATACTCCCCCTCTCCCACAAAAAGAAGCTTGGGGAACTGGGGGAATGCGGGATATTTGGCTGGGGTACAAAATATGCGTCGCAACCACATAGTTTTTGAGTTATGGGTGCTGTAAAAATTCCCTAGATCTAGGGAAAACTCTTTGGATTTCTTCTGAGTCCAGAGACGTGTGAACCTGACGATCCTCACATAATGATGACCGAAGTGTCGAGAAACCCCCCAACCCCCCGCTATAGGAGGTTAGGTTAAATTTGTTTAGGTTAGGTTATATTTGGTTAGGTTAGGGTAGGTTAGGTTATATTTGGTTAAGTTAGGTTAGCTTTGGTTAGGTTAGGTTAGATTTGGTTAGGTTAGGTTAGCTTAGCTTAGATTATATTTAGTTAGGTTAGATTTGGTTAGGTTAGTTTATCGGTGGGTCAAGCCCCCCGCTAGGTTAGGTTAATTTTGGTTAGGCAAATTTCTCTAGATGTCAGGAAATTACCCTAGATCTAGGGAATTTTACCCCCCCTACACAACTCTTAAATTACGTGTTTCCGACGCATAATTTGTTCCCCACCTGAAAACCCCGCATTCCCACAGGTCCCCAAACTTGTTTGGGGGAAGTGGGAGAGTATGGGCACACTAGAATTTTACCGTTAAGTATCCTGAACGCATAATATTGTTACCCTACAGCACTAGAGT